>CM065671.1:17519597-17550177 GCA_033220385.1 Triplophysa yarkandensis | reverse complement strand
ACAGATAATAATCATAATGCGTTTAGTATTTTTTATCTCATTATGTTTTGAAATCTTATTTCTCATTATAAGCCTATATAGTATATATTCTATATATTGCTGGGATAATCTTATATAAATAATCTCCCATGCTAAAACATCACAAATAAAGGATTTCGCGTTTATTTACTTTTAAGGATTTTTAAGGGGAATTTTTTTTAATTAATAGAATATTTCTATTTTTAAAATTGTATATAAATCTCTTAATTCTGCTTTGTTCATGAATGGAATGGTTTTGGAATTTTGGACATTAATGAGAATTTATGGAATGCGAGTCAGTGCTTGTCGATCACGCCATCTAGTGGACAACCTAAGTAACTGGAGGAATCCTTTACTGGATATTTCCTCCATTCTAATGTTCACATATCTACAATAAATGTCATGCAGGATGATGGCTATGTTTGATTCCCAGAAAACACACAACTGTGAGAAAATATACAATGAGCTGAGGTTTGAGTCGCAGGGTTTATCAGTTTAAATACATACATATCTAAATCCTACAAAATGACCATCATCCATAGATTAATGTCGTTTTTAAAATGTACAAAAACTAAGCATTTTTATGTTTTTTTAATCTCATGTTCTCATCTCAAATCCAACATCCATACAAGGCAGACTCCCATTCTTAAATGTGTGTGTTAATTCACGACGAGTTCTCAGATTGGACAAGGGCACCTCATATACAGCCCTATAAGCTAAAAACTGTCCTCTATAAGCAATGTCAATAATTCCAGTGAATCCGTCTCAGACGAAATGAAGTTGCTCGCCCTTCCCTGAATCACTGCGTCTGAGCTTCAGTCCACACAGGACCTTCTGGGCACTTCTCTGCTCTGTGGGACGCCTCCTCAGGGATCGGATCAGAAGCTGTCTCTCTTGGCTCCCTTGGTTGTTGTTCGATTGGTTTGTATTTCGTGTGTGTATTTGGCCCACATTGACCACCTCATCTGATTCTGTCCTTTTAACCCCATGGGGTGCAGTATGACGCTCAGGGGTGTATCCGATCCCCCTCTGAAGGCCGGGGGTTTCTAAGCTGTGCAGTCGGCAGAGGCTTTTCACCGGAGTTTCAAGAGAGGAGCTGGGAATGCTGTCTGCACTTTCTGTTAAAAGTCCTTTGCTGTTTTCAGAATTCTCCTCCTCCATCGAGAGAGATCTTGTTTGATGTGATTGTGCTCCTGAAGAGCCCTGCCTGTAATACTTCACCGGCTGTCTGCTGAAATGAGCTCTCGATTGAGTTTGCAATTGATTCTCTGCAGAAAGCTCCAACTGCCCCTGAGAAGAAGCTGTAGCCCTCATAGCCACGACTACAAGAGAAAGTAAAGTAAATATTACACAGAATCGTTCTTATTTCCCAGTAAAGATATCTAAACATTTATAAATCTATATGCTTTTTCTGGAGTATTGACCCAAGATGTTGTACCCTACAAAAGCTGGGATGTTTTTGTTTCAAGCAAAGGAATAATAAACTTTATAAAAACTATAAAATAGTCATTTTCTCACCCTTTTGTTTGAGAAATTCTTCTGGCGACCACAAAGAAGATATTTTGGAAAATGGCATTCATTCACTTGGTCAGTGCAATATGAGTCAATTATTTTTGGATGTTTTCTTCAAATGATCTTCTTTTGTGTTTTGCTGAAGCATGTCATAAAGGTTAAAATGACTAGAAGGAGATTACATAACAAAGTTTTGTTTTGGTCTGAACCGTCGTTTTAATTTATTGGATTTTTGGAACATTTTTGAAGTATAGACAAAAAACAAAAAACGTTGATAATTAATTGAGAATAAATTGATCACTTTAGTTTTCAGTTTGCCTGTACACTATAGTGTGAAAATAAATGAATTGAACACCGTTTCAAACGAAAGGAAAGTTGGTGGTTCATTTGCTTGCTAATAAAAGCTTTGCAGGATGAAAATCTGTGATTGGTTGCTTGGCAGTGACACAAAAAACACAGAGCAAAACGTTTGCGCACACAGACGGATATATGTCTTTTAAAGCCCTACCTGCTCTGCCATTGCCTTCTGGGCTGAGCTGATCCATTGCCTCATTGGAAGATGACTTGTCAGATATATAACCCTCGCTTGAATTTCTCGTGAGAGTGCGATTCTGTTAAAATCATACACATTCTGAATGTAAGGAGCCAATTTGGCAGATCGTGACCATACTTTCCAATTTGTAAATGTATGTCACTTAATATACGTTTCATCACAGGACTACAACCACAGACATTATTCCGGGTTATACTTTGGCTACAAACAGTGTTTGGCATAAACTACAATAGAGAGCAGATGAGCTACTTTGGTGTGGCCTAACTACATAACAGTACACACGGGGTGAGAACAGGGTGTTAAAAGCACACATAGACCCATGCACATAGCCAAGGCCTCTAATCTCTACAAAATAAGCGTTTAATCCTTCCAGGCCTTTCCACGCGTGTGACAGGGCACTAAAGCACACAAGCAGCACAAAACATCACAAGCCGCATGAGCGCCTCCACCTGAGGTGAGCTTTCATCATCGTCATGACAACAGCCAGCAAAAAGCACACACAGCTAACATTAAGCAGCATGAAGCTAATTTTTGTTTGAGGGAAGGTGTTTAGGATCTCATGTCATACCTCCAGCGAGCGTGGCCGTTCTCTGGACGATGCTCCGGGGTCATTGGAGGAAAGGGGGCATGATGCTCTCGGCGGGGTTTCTGGAAGAGGTTGGGTGGGGGCCGGAGGTGAGGGCGAGCTAGATCTGTTTGCGGGACTGATGACTTTGTCATAGTGGGAGATCATGAACTCCACGAGAAGGGCCTGATAGCTGGTTTCCAGCAGCGCCACCATGGACACGTCTCCGGACACAAGGGGTCGTAAGAGAGTGGGGCCGAAAATGATGCCCAGGTTTCCAGGGGACATTTTGTTCTCTTCGAAATGTTCTGCAACCCTGATAAGAAAAGTCAAGGATAAGCAACTCATTTGAAATATGTATTTTTTTTGTAGGTAAAGTTTTGTACTTGTTTAAGTGGGCCATCATGTGCTGCACTGTGACGTAGTTGCACTCGGGTAAGCGTCCGGTAAGATCTCTGAGTTTGCATACGATACTTTCCACAATTCCAACTGTCTCTGTAGCATGATCCTTCTCACTCAACCTCTGAATCTCTTTTCCCACGTGAATGAAGTCATTGTAAAGGTCAAAGGTCAGTAATGGCTCTGGAAGCTGAGGGAATGGAAGATGGTGTGTTGGACGGCCTTTTTTACATTGACCTGAATCATTAAAAATAAATGTTGCTGAAACACAGTTTTTACCTCTTTGAAAAAATGTTTGAGAACAGAAGTGATGTCATGGGGTGAGAGGTCACTAAGGTCAACTTGGTCTTTCTGGATCTCAAAGGCCTGACATAACTTAAGTATTCGTGGTTTGGAGCCACTTATTCTGTACACACCCTAGAGAAAAACAAAACAAGAGAATCAACTACAAGACTTTGATTGTGTGAAACCCAAAACTATGATAAGGTTTATGTTTAAGCATCAAAAATCTAGATTGTGATTGTTAAAAATCTACCCAATTCTATAGCTTTGGACCTTTGGAAGTAAAAACTTATAAGGGACGTTTTATGATCTGTGATCTATCAACCACCAATTATATCACAACCTTAATAATTTTGGAACTAGGAAAAATAGAACAAACTCATGTTTAAATTGGATCCAAAACTTACGCTACTGATTAACTCAAGGATCATAATTACATCAAATGAATATAAAAATGTTATCATTTTAAAAAACAGACACTCATACAAATATTGTGAGCTTTGTATATATTTTTGTCTTTTTGTTGACAGCTTAATTTAGGACAAAAGGTTTACATCCAATCTCATAAATAATATGTGTATTAACACATAAATTACACAATGCACCAGCAATTCAGTGCAATTTCCAGTTGCGGTCTTTAACGGTCTTGAAGCAGATTCCAAAGACCACCAAGACCAAGACGGTTGAGACAAAAATCAAAACAGTCGAGGTCAAAAAGATCTCCACTACAACTACACTAGGTTACCTCTAACAAATCTTTTGTCTACTGTTTAATAAACGTAAGCTTTCCATTTCCCACCTGGACGGTGAGAGCCCTGCTCTCGATCTCTTCAGTGCAGCGAAGGACAATGAAGGGCACAGCATCTGTGCTCTCTCTGGGCAGCAGGGAAAAGTCCATCCCGAAGATAAAACCTCTCCTGTGCTCACACTCCGTCTGGCACACCTCCAGACACTTCCTGTGGACTGCAAGGCCACACTGACAGGAAAGGAGCAACAGTCAGTCCACAGACGCCCTTCTGATTTAATCACACCTGACATCCACAGCAACAGTACTCCCATCCACTGAATCAAACTCAACGTAAACTTCCCCCTCCATTGAGTTAAGTTCAGGGAGAAACACTCACCTCCTCACATTCAATCCCATTCACCAGGATGTAGTTATCACATTGCTTGCATTTGACCATCTTGCTCTTCATCTTCTTTAGACGGTGAGTTAAAGCGGCTCGTGTGGCCATTTTAGGTTTACACAGAATTCCATTGCTGTCAGCTAAAGTCTCATCGCTCTCTGCACACATGTCAAAGGTCAAGTCAACCGTGCGATACACAGATTGTGTGATATACAGTTTGTGGAAAGAGACTGTTTATGTTTTTAAAGTATTTCTGAATGAGAGATCTTTCATACCTGCTTCTTGCAGGGCATCCTTCTCATCGAGGTCATCTGAAGACATGGTTCCTGTCGATGATGCTTTGGGCAGCTTACGGCTCCCATGAGCTTCAGGAAAGACAGCATACATGCAAATATATAAGCAACGTGTTTGACATTTAAAAATTATGTTGAAATCTAAACGCAAAGGCCGCCTAAAGAAAAGATCGATTTGTTGGGATTTTCTCACCTGGACTCGACAGAGATTCGGAACTTCCTCCTTTACTGTCACTGTCACTGTGACCAGGCCGTCCTGTAGATCAACACAAAACATGATCAGATTGCCTTGTTAGTAACACATCAGCTTGTTTAACAGTGTGTGTTCCTGTTTTCCTGATCAAGAGACAAACATACTTCCATCTACTAAACTGCTGCTGTGTTTCCATTCATCTGGTAGCGCATATGATTCTTGAAGACTCGGTGCATTGCTTGGCTTACGTCTACCTGTTGGTGGTGATCTGTGAAAATGAAAGCAATAAACAAACATTAAACTGATTATGTGTAATACAATGATACGATAACCCTAACGGACAAACTACGCTACAGAGCATGTTTCATCAATTTTGTCCTGTATCCTCCTTCGTAGTGAGATGGATGAGACGTTTGTTGCGATCAGAAACCTCACCATTGAGGATTTTTTTTTTGGCTGAAATTTTTCTTCTATCCCAGCCTTTATGCAGAGACGGGAATAGTAAATAAAATATCTTACTCAATACCACAACTTGTTTTGTACACTAAACTTTTAATGTAAATGGACGATTCCAGTGTTGTGGATTTTCAGTCAAAACAAAAAAGTTACATTTTAAGAGATTGTATTTATTACAAGTATATAAACTATATATATACAAACTTCCAATGATTGAATCTAGACATCAAAAAAATAACAGGCCATACATGAGTTGGAATGGATGTGATATCACATATGTCAAATATTTTGTTCTCACCTCTTGCCAGGGGGAAAGAATTCCTGAAATATGAAGTTCTGGAGAGGCTGTCCGGGTAGACTCTTTCCTGAAATGTAAAGTAGATAAGGTTCTCCTGGCTCACAGGGCCTGCAGGTCAGCTCCAAATTATGGTAACCCAGAGGAACCGACTCAGTCTGCTGCCGCTGGTAAAAAAACATGTTCACTGTCGCCTATGAGAAGAGCAAAAACCAATTAGTAAAATGAAACCCGTCTCTGATATTCCTACAAATGTGTGTCTAGAAATCACCTATACAAAAACCAACCTCTTTCAGCACAGTGTCACCCTGACTGATGAGCTTACGGGTGTGGATGATGATTCTCTGCTTCACCTTCTCCAGCTCTTCTTGATGGTTGTTTGCATCACACACACACTGTCTGTACAACATCTCAGCCTCTATAACCTGGACCGGTGTAAAACACAACAATCAAAATAACATTTTATAAGGAAAAAAAGATATTTCATAAATAATAGTGTGACCAAATGACACTGTTGCTTGACCTTGGATTGAGCATCGTCTCTAGACTTCCTCCTCTTGTCCAGAGTCTTGTTTCCTCCAGTTTCCTCTCCAGCTTTGGCCGTCATGGCTTTGGCCTTCTCCAGGTCCTCGCAGCGCTGAATGTATTGCTGTCGTGCTCTCTTCAGCGCAGACACAGCATCATGCTACCACAAAAATCAATACAAACCATTATGCCAGCCACAACAGATGCACATATGAACAACCACGAGACAAAAACGAACCATTCTCTTCTGTTCTTTTGACCACTGCTCTTTAAATTCTCGCCGCCACTTGTCGATTTCGTTCTTCTTGGCCGAGAGAGCCTATCAAACGTAAGATACAAACACATCAAATTCTGAGAATGGACTACAACCTGAATAATTAACAACTGTTTTAATTCAGCATTATTGGAATTATTTCAAAAATATGATTGAAATAGTTTTACAGCAGTTCCCAACAATTCTGAGCGTTGGATTTTAAGACTTGATGCAGTTATTGGGATTATGGATGCAGTACCTGATAGCAGCGCTGTTGCAGGAGCTCAGCTGTATGTTTGGCTGTCGAGCTGCTCTTGAGGTCGTGGTCCATGGCCAGGGTGTAGATATGCTGCAAAGGCATCATATCCTACGCATTGAATCCAGAGAAACCCATTAGTGTGAAACATGCACAAAAAAGCTCAGTGCAGAATGTAGAAGTTGTGTTATATGGATATACAGGAAATGCATTTGTACCTGTTGAGCAATGCATGACTTGGCTGCTTCTGCTGCTCTTGAAATACTCTTTGCGAACTCCTGCTCTGTAAACAAGCAATAACAATTTAAAACATGTTTTTAATTCCTTTGACATTAATCGGATGAAAGTATATTACATTCAATGAGATTAAAGGGATAGTTCAACCAAAAAGGAAAATTCTGTCATGAGAATCTTGGTTGAATGGTATTTTGTAGAATCCTTGTAACAAAACTGTTCTTGATTATCATCGACAACTTTAGGGGAAAAAAGTTTCTTCCTTTAAACACATGAAATAAAGTTCTCAAGTACGTTTGACTAGTTGTAGTCAATAGGGTCCAAGAACTGTTGGTGATGTCCAATAAATGTGTTCTGTCTTCAACCAAACAAAGAAATGTATACAGGTTTGCATAAATAGAGAGTAAGCAATTTATGTCAGACCTATCATATTTGGGAGAACCATCCCTTTGATGGTCATAAATATCAAATGGAAAATTGAGTTGCCTGGAGTATTTGTATCTATTGACTGATGCTCAACAGAGTGCTGCTAAATATCAATAAAACAGATAGTGGACATTAGGTGACATAACATTATTGTACTATGAACCATTAGTATTAATTGATCAATGGAAGATAACTTACATATAAAAGGAAAAAACACTGAGACCACTGCTTATGTCATTTCAGGAATTCTATACAGGATTTCTGATAAATAATCAAGTGTTTGGCTAATATTTGTCCAGACATCTTTACATCGCCCAGGAAATGTGTCCTTGTGTTTCTACCATACTTCACCAATCGAGCTTCGCACATCATGTCTCAAAAATAACTGCTAACCAAAACCACCCACCCATATTTTCCTGTCTTAACCATATCAACTTTCTTGTAAATGATCTCAGTGGTTGGAAACATTATTTTTATTGACTTGAATGTACTCTAGGATACATAGATTTCACATACAAAGATGTATTGTACAACCCAGTGTAAGTGTCTGCAAAATGAATACATGTAAATGTAAACTTCACAGGTCTTAACTGCAATACTGAATCCTCCATGAGAGGAAGGTTTGAAAGATGGTGTTGAGAGCTTACGATATCCTATTAAAGATGTTAAGTACAGGTCACACACTCCACAAAATCCAATATCAGACTTTTGTTTCTAAGAAAAGCTCTTGAATTCTCTTTCAGAGGCAAAGATCTATTCTTGCAAACAAACACGGTCTTAACCTACTAAGCTTATTTTAGAAAAAAATGAAAGATAATAATTCTACCCCATTATGCTTAAAAAAAAGCACAAATAAAACACATCTCACCCAGGCTGATTCTTTTGTCCATCCAAGCCAGCAGGTCTTTGGCGTAGCGGCACCACATTTTGGCGTACCCCAGGGCGAGTTCCACACCACCCTCATATCGGCACAGGGCGAGATCCGGATCCTGGGCTGAGAGGGAATACATGAGCATCAGTGCACCTTTTACATTCCCTGATCTAAATCCAAACGAGATGTCTTATAGAGCAATCGCTTAAAGGCTTTTCCATTACTCAAGAGATAAATGTTCTCATCATACAAAAAGAACTGAAAAAACAATTGCTTTTCCAAAAACACTACTGAAAAATCTGCATTGTGTGTTTAAGGAGTAAGAAATGAGTCCATCAGAGCATCTTGAGTGTCCATATGGTGGTCAAAGAGAATCCTGTTACGTCCACCCACGATATTCAGGGTTGGTAATTTAATATCCATGTAAAATCTGTGTTTAAGGAGCAGTTCAATAGTGCCCATAAGGCTTTAGGATTCAGCAGTGAGTGAGTGTGGATCACACAGAACGCTTCACCCTCCCTCTTACTGTCTCCTCCCCGATTCAATGTATACCAAAATCTTCTGCATCATTCTTCATGAACTGCCAAATTCAGCCCTATATGTGAGTATTTTAGTTCAGAGGGGAGGGGAAATAATCCAGGAGAGTAGCAGACAGTAAAATCGTGGTCTTTAGATTAGGGTGGGTTTAACATCCCCACAAAAACATGAGAAGTAGCTTTGTTTAGGTTAACCACATTATACACACCATTAATATAATCTGTACATTAATCAATATTGTAGACATCAGATCTGATACTGTATTAAATGTTTGCCATGTTTGAGCAATTTTGGGACCCAGTATATTGTTTTGCATCATGGCAATTAATTCCTGTAGTATAATCAAAAATAAATACATGTAACACAATAAGATTTATAATAAATGAGTAATTTAAACTAACAGTGAACAATGTAGATGAACTCAGTTAACCACATTACACAAACACAACTGTCATTGATTTTCTTAAAACTATCGTACACACTGTGACTAAACCCCCAAAAATCATTATGAGAAAAACAAAGTGTGATTTTCATTACCCAATGGTTGGGCTAATGGGACTATTTTAAGGATGTTTGTATACATTGTTCAAATATGGTTAATTGGATTACAGACTACAAATATGTAAATGATATATCTGCTAAATTAATTAAGAAAAACGTAATAATCTTTTTCAAATGTTAGATGATATCAATAATATTGTTCAGGCTCTACATTCATTGATCTATTTTTATTCTATTTATAGACTGAAAGCTTTATTATTTTATATACAACAAGCAGTGAGATCCTATTTATTGGTTTTCAGTGTTAACTCTGAAGAGATAAAATTATGTAAAAATATTGAAACATGTTCATTTTTGAAACCTTTAAGAATGTTAAATTAAGCTTTGACTGTAGCCAACATATTACATCATAATGAATCATGAGATTTGGTGAATATCACAAAAGTAAACAGTTATACTTCCTCAATAAACGTTTTAAAAACAGGAAATAGATTTTTTTGAAGAAAATATAAAATGATTGATCTAAATAAATCCAACAATTAATTTTTCTTAAAATTACAAATGTTTTAAGTTGATGTAATAAAGCAAGAGTATTGATTTCACAAAAACATATTTGTAATGTATACCAATATTGTTTGAGAAATCTAATAGAAGTTATTATTTTTACTTACACATACACAAAATTGAATCAGTATCCCTATTTTCAAACCTGTTAGTTAAATATTTTTTGTGTTAATTGTTTTGTATACAAACAGATAATTTTCTTGTCATATTACCTAATGTTTAAAGTTTTATATTTTGATTTAAACATGCCGAAAGACAAATTACACTATAAATGGCAGAGAGAGGTTAATTTATGTCAATTTATCTTCACAAAAACAACCTTATTGTAAAGTGTTACAGGGATTTTTTTACTTGATCCTACTGGTACAAATGTGGTCATGATGCCAAACAATATTTCAGGATTAGAGAACTTGATAAATCATCTTATTAGATTTAGTAGCATGGATACTATGAATCTCAAGATCCGTGTCTTCTCATTACTTCTATTTGTGTCATTATAATCAGACCGCCCACAGTGAAGGTTAAACCTGGATAAGACTGATTGTTAATGCCATATATAAAGGGATGATACAAATGTCACAGAGAATAAAGTTGGTTTATTTTATGTGTGACAGCGAGTGATAGTTACTGCGAAGATGTTTTAATTAAACTTTAAGTGTTAGTCTAATCCTTTATCACACCAACAAACAGCTCTAATTAAAGAACAGACCAACATACACATTAAACCAAAGTGACAGCAGTGAAGTCTTGACGTCAATATGTTACACGTCACAACTGTCACCTGCCTTTGAATACATCTCGTATCCTCCTGAACTATAGTCTTCCAATACAATCTACCCTATACAATAAGTGGAATAAAAGCTTTAAAGCATGTCTATATTATATGTTTTGAAAGTTCATTTATCTTTTCATCTAAAGTCTCAAACACAGTAGGAAGACTAAACCCTATATTAACCATTCAATCTTTCTTCTGTTTTCCTTTCTCTATCCAGTCTTGAGACAAAGTGAGACAGACCAGCAGGACAAACAGAGCATCTGTCTGCCGGTTTAATCTGCTCTTGCTCCCCCGTCCCATGCTAATCTTGTTAGAGAAGCAATTAGTCATGATGCTATAATACGTGAACAGTGTGGGTTGTGGGATGTGATGCTTCCTTCTCTGATTGGTCAGGTTTTTCATATACATTTTGTTCACATGAACCATACAGTAACTAGATTTGGATTTGCAACGGTGGCAGAAAAAGATTCAGACAGACTGCGGTAGAAACTTTATCGTGATTTGTTGCATCTTGTAGTGGAGTTTAATAGAGAAAAATTGTGATTTGGCATGAAACATAATAGTAGTAGTCAATAGGTTCACTAAACAGCTAAATTGAATGACAATCTCTTTTTTTTATTTGAGTTTTATAGCAAATCGGGAAATAACTCTCCATGTATATATATACACATATATAAAAATGTATTTAAACTATGTTAGATAGTTAGACAAGTAATATTGGTTATAGACTGAAAAAATGGACATCGGTTCCACATGATTACATTATAACATAACTTTTCTTTAAATCAAGAGAAATTATTTTATACTTACCACTGTAAATGATAAAATTAAGTAATTCCATCAACTCATTTTTTTAAGGGTATGAACCTGAAGGGAAGCCAAGGTTGCATAACAATCTTACTGGGTGCCAAAATAGTTCAAACATGGCAAACATTTAATACAGCATCATATCTGGTGTATACAATATACATTAATATACAGAAATATTAAGGTTGATTATAATGTGGGTTAACCTTAACTCCTAAACTTATGGAGGCCCCCCGGGGGTCCTGAACCCCAGTTTGAAATCACCTGGGCCAAAGGATATTTACCATTGGTGCCGATGTAGCTCTCCTCGCTTTTTTGGCAGATTGCTATGGGGAAGTCATCTTCACCCTGGAAAGAATACAGATGTAAACATTACAACCCATTACAAGTCTTCTAAAGTATTAGTTAGGGGACTAACCAACAAGTATGATAATTAATACAACATGTATGAAAAACATGTTTGCTCACTGTAGTATCATCCAGGTCAATGTTCAGTGTTGTATCGGCGGAGATGTCCGTCATAGACAGCGAGTCTGAGTCCAGCAGCTCATCCACAGTCCTGAGGAATTGTCAATACATGCAAAGACATTTAAACCTCTTTTAAAGAGAATACGATGGACTGAAATAATGAAAGAACAAGTTTACATACGAGCATGCTAGTGACAGGGTCACATTTGCATCGAAATCCCGTATTATCTCACTGTAGCGCTTGGTTTCAAAGGACCTGGATTGGCAGCCATCTGAAGAATTATAAAAAGCATAATACAGTTAAGTCTTTTACCTTCTTAGGTCCTTGAAAATAAAATGTTAGTTTCAGCACAATAATGATACTTAAAATGAACATGCAACTACAAAAAGGACTAAAGTTAAAGGGATGAAAATTGTGTCGTCTTTTACTTACTTTTCAAAACGGCATGGCTTTTTTCTCCAGAACACAAAAGTAGATATTTTAAAGAATGTTGGTTACCAAACAACAGCGGAACCCATTCACTTCTACTGTATGGACAAAAGACCGGTGCAACTGAGAGGTGCCAGTGTTGCTCAGTCACCAACATTCTTTAAAATATCTTCTAATGTTTTTCACAGAAAATGGAAAGTCATATAAATAAATATTAATTTTGGGTGAACTATCACTTTAAATATGACGTGCCGATGATAAAAACGAACCACAGAAAGCTGTTTTCCATCATATTACTAATGAAAATGAGTCATGGTATAAACATAAGTACCCACCACACAAAGCAAAATGTACCTGTGCCATATTAGTGAAACTAAGATGCGGTAAAAATGTGGTAAAAAAATGTTTACTCCAATAAAACTATTTGATTCTTTTGAGGAATAATTCATAACTTTCAGTTTATGACAAAATGACACAAAGAGTTCAAATGCACTTTGCTTACAGTAATAACCATAAGTGTCCTGTACCGTTTTAGTTCTTAGCATGATAATCTTAGTAGGGGGAGGGCATTGTCGTACATTTCGAAACGAAATGAAGAAATGTTCACAAACAACTAATGACACCATGTGCATTTGACATCTGGACAGGAAGTCACATGATTAGAATTGACACAATGCAACAGTAAAATACAGCATGAATCACACTGAATTGCAATTATCTGCACATGAATTATGGAAACAATTAAACAGGAAATAATTGCAATTTAATCGCAACATATTCATAATTGTACTATGTATTTCGCTTTATTCTTCTTGAGTATCAGGTGCAGAAATGCTTTAATCGTGTATTGTTGTACTCTAAAGACACATGTGGCACCTGAACACTGCATTTAACACAAAAAAGTGTCACAGCCAGTCTCCCTCTTTTCACTTTGTGTAACATGCATCATTTAGGTCAACCACATCCTGTCTCGGTTTTTGTAACTTGCTGTGCTATAGGGACAATTTTGGACTTGTTTTTCAGTAAAAGTATTGTTCACAACTGTTAAAAATGTCCATATCAAGGACATAACTGTTCCATGTTGTGTGGGATGTTTCGATTATAATACCAATTGCGAATTGATAACTCAGGGTAATAAATGGTGTACAACGATAAATAAAAAAATCCATTATGCAAAAAACAAAGTATTTTTATCCAATGCATGTGACTTTCTTTAAAATAGCTTTATAATCTTTGATCATGTCCGGGACCATGAATCCCTATATGAACTTTATATAATGGTTGGGTTCGTTGTTTGTTACTTGATTTGATTAAGTTAGTTGTTAATGAAATAGGTTTGCCATAAATAGCCTGTGGTTTTGACATTGTGTTAAAAATAAATAAACAAAAAATATAAAATTTTGGTTAAAATAATGACAAAAACAAATGTTGGGTTATAAATGAACCTCTGCTGTGTTGTTGATACCCATCCATCACGTTTTAGTTTGAAACATCCCATACGTTTATTTATAACCAAATAATTGGTATTGTCGGTTTTTTATTTAGATTTTATAATATAAAAATGCAATGACATTTCTCATTTGCATGTTTTTACTGACTACATGTATGCGTTAAACTAATTTAAACTGACTAAGAACAAAAAATAAGTTGTAAAATTCGCAAAAGAAATGGCTTTAAAATCATGCTTACACAAATTTGTCTCTAATTTTTCACTTTGGCAGCTTTAATGTTTTGTTTGACACATGCATCTTCATGTGTCTTTTATTCAAAAGAAATAGTTAGTAATCTGCTAATAATCAGAATTTAGAATGCAGAAAACTTCCTTGAGATGCAACTTTCATGCAAAGGTTAAATGGGCAAGACAGGAAATGCTTTGATCACGCTCAGCAAACGATTATTGGCATGCTGCACAAACACAAAGATGCATGCACACAAATGTGTGCACACACACACACACACACACGCACACACGCACACACGCACACACGCACACACAAAGAACAGGAACAAATGCAACTGAGCACTTAAAACACACACATTCAGCAAAAAATTCAGCACACTTGATGGCACACATCTTTATATGCAAGTTTGAAAATGAACTTGCACAAAAAGTAACTGACCCTAACCTTTTGGTGGTCTCAGCTGTGCCGTCTCCAGCGTCTCGTCCATCAGTACTCTGTCACAGAACCTCCAGCACACAAGGAGCTTGTGATGCGGCCCTTACTCCATCCAACTCACTGAAGTCAATTTGGTCTCAGTGTGCCAGAGGCCCAGTCAAACCGGGTCAGCCCTCACTCCTCTTTGGACATAAAGACACTGTGGCGTTGGATACCTTTACCCTCTCTTCTGTCACAGCACCGACTTCTCTTCCTCTAAAGCGCGGCTTGGCCAATGTTCTTTCACGATCATATGAGGAGGAAGTGTGTGTCACTATCACTCTCAGGCACACCTAACACCCACAACTTCTGCTAAAGCCTTAGAGATTGCGTTTATTTGTTTTTTTTGAGTTGCTATTTTGTTATTTGTGATCTTAGTGAGTGAACTTGCAAATATCAGAATATACTGATGCTTCAAAGAATCATCTAGAGAACATAAACAACTTTATATGTGCTGAAACTTCTCTCATTTCAAAAGATCACTGATGTCACATCATGTCACGCTGACGCTGAATTTCACATCCAGTGGATTCTAGTGAACCTGCTAGATCCTAGGTCACAAACTTTTAGTGTAACAAAGTTCTTTATACTCTTTAAGTGTAAGTATATGATGCAGAAATCTTTTATCGTTGCATTCTGCCAATTCCACTTAAGCTCATTGCGGCACCTCCTGCAGGTTGATGTGAGTTAGAGACAGGAAGGGCTTCAGAGGCCTGACCCGTTATAACTCATTGACTCATGTTGCTCAAAGATCTCGATAACATCCATCTAAATTCCACAATTGACGAACATTGAGAAAAGAACATGGAGAGAGATGAATGAAGCTGATTAGACTGTCAGGTTTAAGGATGCTACAGTGCTTAAAATAAAGGTACTTTTCTTCAGAGTGATGCTAAGAAGAACCATTTTTGGTTCCATATAGAAGCAATCAGTTAAAGGTTTCTTTAAAGAATGATCTCTTCCTTAAGTTTTTATAATCTAAAAACCTTTTTTTTATCGCAAAGAACAGTTTGGATGTTGTATGGTAAAATGTTCTTTCCATTTAAAACAAAGATTCTTCTTCATTATGAAGCACCTTTATTATTGAATTGTGTGCCATATTTTTTTTTTGGTTGAATACTCATTACAAATGTACTGTAAATGCAATGTTCCCTAGCCTAGTTTTTTTTGTATTATATTAAACTTATTATCCACCCAGACAAACATCTTTCATGATGTCTAGCCTGAAGTTATCTTCTTGTCACCTGTTTGTTTATCCATCTTGCTAGTTCTCACGTTCAACGTGGTCCATTTATTAAAAACAGAGTAATACACATGACATAGTATTTCTGTGCTCAACAATCTTTTTTATAAAATTAAATGTGACTTTTTGACATGAAACAACATTGATAACTTATTAATTCAAAGCTTCAATGGCCTTTAATCCGTTGGAATTTAATGTTTTTTTTTGCTGCCATTGTTTTACTTCAGCTGGGTAAAATAGGCTCTAACGGTAGACCATTGTATAAACTAGCCTATAACAGGGATTTGGATATTTAATCACTTTAAACTAAGTCTGAATGTAAAGGAGAACAGGGATGTATTTTTAGACCCAGACTTTCAATGAAAACAGAAGTCAAATGATTATCTGTCTCAGGATAATGGCTGGCTGGCTTATGTTGGCATCAGCATCTTGCGGTTGGGCAGTTCTGATAAAATTAAACCTGGAAGTGAGATTCAGGATGTTGATATCAAAACCAAAGCCTTGGGATAATTCAAAGACATGCCATTTATATTACAGGATACAAAAAACAAAATGACTTTTTGAATTGCAATAGAAAGATTTTTTCTCTTTAAAGGGCTTTTTGATCGAAATGTAATTTTTTCTTGTTTTTTTTTTGGTGTTTTACAAGCTATCCATGCATATGTGAAATGGATCAAAAAAAGGATCAGAAGTAAACAGCTATTCTATATAAAAAGTAAGGATCACCCAGATCTGCCTGAAACGCTTCTGTTTCAAACACCCACCTGTTCTACGTCAGCGAATTCGACTAAGTCCACCCAAATGTTCACATAGGTGAAGAAGGCGTTACCTTAAACGTCATTGTAGTGTTGTGGATGACACGAACATGTTCAGGACGATGCGTTTTTGGTTTCGACAATGTGACAACTCCCAACACAGAGGGATCACATGTGTTTGAACCACAGAATAATGTTCAATTGAAAAATAAGAGTGTATGATGTGTTAGGGAATCACAGTCTGATTTCCTGTCCTGTGTCAAAAATACAAAGCAAAGACACCAAAAACTGGAATATCTGTGTGTGTGTTTTATGCACGTAAATCTTTTATTGTCATCTTGATGATATGGCAGTAAAACCCCAATGTAAGGCATCTAGGCTGTTCATGTCATGAAGTGACAATCTTAAAATAACATGCTTCTTGTGTTTTTATATAAAAACATTATAATACATTGCTTGAATGCACTCTTCTGTCAAATGCAAAACTGACGTTGATCCGCTCTTGAATGCGAATGTTGAACATTGCAAAAGATAATTAATTCAAAAATGTGAATACATTAAATTTTTAAGCTTGACAAAAAGTCTAAAAAAAGATGGTGAAAGGGTGTGAAAGACACAGGTATAAATTTATAATTTGCCAATCTACATTTAACCCTTAGTGTTTGTCTTTTTTTTTTAAGGTGGACAGGTCTGAAGGACCCAACATTATTAAAAAAATACAGACATAAACTTGTATGTAAAATACTTGGCAATTACAGGATATAAAAGGCATATGTGTTTTTTTTTATCAAAGAAATCACAAAAAGTCTATGAATAAACACAAATGCCTGAGTTCAAAAAGCAATTTATAAGAGAAATTTTTAAAACGGGTCCCAAAGACCTGGTCACCACACATTAGTTAAACTCAAAACAGAACTGTTCAGAGAAACTATTGTTTTCAAGCACATCTTTTGGTGAGTAAAATAACAGTCAATAGGTGGAAAGATCCACAAATGTCCACAGACAGAGAGACTGAGATGTCTCAGTGTGATGATGTGTCTCTCAGAGCTCATCTCGAGCTGTTCTGTCCAGTGGAGACTGAAGCACATCAGAGTTCTGTGCCTCTGTGCTGATCTCAGCCTGCTCTTTAGTCTTACCAGACCGCTTTCTGTCCCAGTCTGTGCGCACCTTCTCATTGTCCCACACTATGGATGTTTCTGTGTCGCTGATGTACCCCGGTTCTCCCGTGTAGTGCGTAGGGAACACAAGCAAAGGCTCAGCAGAGAAGGCTTTAAGATCTCTCGTCTCAAAATGCTCCATGTAATCTGACCTGAAGAAATAAGGAGGTGATGTTAGACTTGATGTTACTTTTAAATATACTTGATGCTTCATGTCAACAGGGAGAGTAAATTATTTTCAGTTTTGGGTGAACTATCATTTGTAACCTTCTAGAGTGTCCAGGGGGGATGCAATGGATAATGGCCTCTTCATAGAATCCTTAGAATTTTTAGATTTTATAATGTCAAATTATAATTTCAGATAAAAGTAACAACAAACTTTACAAACTAACAGTGTATTTTAAAGTAGTGGTACAAACCATACAGGATGAACTATGAAGCACCATTCATTTTTTTTATAAGAGTAACATATCAAGCATCACTAACTAGACAATAATTGAATATAAAAAAAATAACAATTAGTAATGTTATTTATACATTTAGGACTGCTCTATTTTTGTTAAAATAGTAATTTAAAATTGCTTTTTGTTCTTCTATAAAAGTAAAAGAACATTTTTGGTGAAACAGTAACATCTCTTCCAAACATAATAAAGTATTTTTTTTTTTTGCATTTATCTGCAGCATTTTTAAGATGGGAGAAACAAGTCAAAATAAAATTACAAAGTTTGCAGTTCTTGAATGCTGCTGTAACAATTTCATATTTAAGTTAAAAAAATACAATACTGATGTTTTTAACAATATTTTAGGATCAGGTAAAAAATGAAGATATAATTAAATAGGCCAGAATCCCACATGTTCTTGCATTCTCTCATCTTTCACATTCCTGTTGGGTAACTTGAGGTTTGTTTAGGTTTAAATTGAACTTATACTGGAATGGATCCAGTCTATGTAGAATTACTCAATAAAGACAAACTTGAGTTGTCAGTTGTTTTTCTGTATATATGTTTCGTACATTGGCACAACTTACACAGGATGCTTGTTAAACATAACAGGTAGAAACTCATCCACAGGTAACATCTTGCTGAGTGGTTCTGCTTTGAGAAGTTTTTTGGCTCCCTGTAATGACATCATGTAAGCCAGCGTCCAATAGGAATAGTCAGCCTCCACCAGGTTGCGTATGTTTGGTACTGATTTTTCAGGATGATCCACCTGCATCCTCTTTCTCCCAATATAACTGGAAAGTTAAAAAACAAACTTTTTCACATAGAAGTTTTATAAAAAGTGAGTGTCATACTGCACAAAGCTAGAAAGATTAACTCACATGAGGTCCCAGTCCAAACCTTTACTCTCGACCTCACGCATCAAATTCTGCAGGCGGCGTTTGAAGAAGATTTCAAAGCGTAAGTCATCCTCAAGCACTAGAGAGGTCTTCAAACCTCTGTCGACAATCTGTTTCACAAAAATCCACAAAAAGTTTCAATCGCATCTAGATGCTTCGATAAAAAATGTTGACTTTTATAATTTTGATTTTACAATGTTTCATTCTTTCTAAAGTATGGCGGTTTTAGACTAGTCAAAGTGCACTAGAATACATTTATTTATATTCTGCTTCTCATGGGAAGTGCAATGTAGTAAATATTGCATTGATGCATTGAGAACAGCTGTAAAGGCAAGGCAGCCTACTGGGTTTTAGAAAACAAAATACAGTTTGAATTTCTTCCAGACCTCTTTCCAGATGTTGTAGTGGGAAAGGAAACAGCCTAGTTCTCCTCTTGTGAGAGGTCTGCCGTGGTATGGGTCACTGTAGCCGGGCAACATGTGGATTCCCATAGCATGAATCTCACTGACGTTCAGAGCTCTGATGAAAATAAGAGTTTTTGATTATACCTTAAGTTATGAAAGCAAAGATAAGGTTCAATGAGTGAAGGTTGAAGATAAGAACTTACTTGCCATCAACAGCGGCAGTAATCTTGCATTCAATCTCTTGCTCTCGCAGCGCCGTCAGCATGCGTTCGCGGCGGTCAGCTCTTTTCTTTAAGTTGACCATAAATATCTACGGAAGAAAAACAACACTTGATCACACAGTCTTGCGAAAATTCCACTACCTAAACTGAATTGAAATCAGATTTACCTCATCAAAGCCCATTTTGTCTGGTCTCTTGACAGGTTTGGGAAGGTACCTGGAGGGCTCGACTGGTGCATTTCGTACTGTTAATTAAATATGAATTATTATAACAATGGATAAAACTATTAACAGATTCTTCTTCTTTATAAAACTGAAACTTACCATTAACCTCTAGTAAAGTATGAAGAAAGCTGTCTGCCTCGTCCTCCAGGGTGCTGTGAGTACGAAGAGGAACTGGAAGATACCCGTATGTTTCCTTATTGCATATAAACATCTGGACCTCTGCAGAAACATAGAGAATGCAAATAAATCAGTATTTTTAAATACCATAAACTCAAATTATATTAAGAATATTCTATTACTAATTTGTGTGTAGTGTTTATTTATACTTAAATATATTTAATTTATTTGTATTTTAAGCAGCTTTGAAATGGCATAAGAACGAGTAAATGATAACGGGATTTTCGTTTTGGGGTAACTTTCCCTTTAAGTCTATAAATAATTGTATTCATATTTTTTAAATACACATATGCATGTACCCTATATTGTGATTTATATAAACACAAACATTTATTTCGGAATCAATCAATCATTGTTAATCTATTTGATCACACTAAATCATTATGTTTATTGTAACAAACCAAAATACCTTTTTTCCACGTACTCTTTAGATATCTAAAAAGTTGGTTTCTACACACCTGCAATACGGGCAGAGAAAGCAAAGACTATGATGTCATCAAATGCCCATGTGTAGTCTGGATGTGGAGGGTGAAACACTAGCTGTCGTGAGGCTTCTTTCCGTAGGTCTATCAGAAACGTCGAGTGCACCATGGGAACAGCAAAACAGCCCTTACGCACTTGTTTACGGATGGGGATGTATGCAGGTGTTCGTTTATAGTAACCCTATAGAAGTTAGAGGATAAAATCATTAAAGCTGTCATAGTTTCTTAACGATAAGAGTTATAAGATCCAACTATACCTGGGACGTCATGCCACACCAAAAGTTGGAAAACGCAGCTCGAGACTCCAGCATTGGTGCCACAATAGTCTTGTTCTCCTTTATTAATTTCCATAAGACGTCTCGGTTGGTCAGGATATTATCACAATCAATCATCTAAAAAATACAAGTCATGACACTGTCAGTCTCTCCTGCAGTGAGAAGATAACATATTTTTTACTCTCATTGGCCATAAAGTGCTCCGACCATCAGATAGTCAGCCCACATCTCTCGTGCAGAATTAAGCGCTGCCTGACGCAGTTTCATCACATAGGCATAGCGCTCATTCGTCCAATCCTTAGGTCCTGCTTCATCATTATATGCTCTGGGTAGAGAGGAGAAAACCAATGTTGGAATCTAATATTTATTACACAGGCCTACATAAAATCTACAGATAAGTGGTTAAAATATAAACAATTAATGTGTCCTATTGTGTGTGTGTGTGTTTATATATTTATAATTTAATTGTAGTTATGAGTTGTTTGTAAACTTTCAGAACATTTCAGCAGACGGCATCAGGATTAAAATCAACTTTGATGTAGTACACCACAAAAATACAAGGTGCCCTTGATATTTCAGAAGTGAATGACTTTCTTACTTTCTCAGAACACAAAAGAAGATATTTTGAAAAATGTTGGTCACTGAACAATTGCTGTCCTCATTCACTTCTATTGTATCGACACAAAAATATTTCAAGTAAATGGGTGCCTGCGAAGTTCCTTACCAAAATTCTTCAAAATGTCTTGTGTGTTTTGTCAAAGAAAAATTTACATGTTTAAAATGATAAATATTTCAAATATGTTTTACATAACGACAACATTCTGAAAGAGCTTTCTTATTTTATTAATAAATCTATGTGCTTATTAGAGTGTGTTCAAATGGAGACATGTATACAACAATATTGACTATTTTTTTTGTTTTTTTATAGTTTGTGTTTAAAATTTCTATACACCCGAGATAGATTATCTAATTTTAGCTCATCTACGGCTTTAAGATATTTAAAACCATTCCAGTTAGTTCCTCACACTCTCCCAAAACATCAACTGAGCAACAAGTTGTGTGGAAACACAGTAAACCTTGGTTCCTCCTTTGGCCTCCACTCCACATTGTGGTAAAGCTTCTGTACATTGACCAGCCAGTCACGCAACAGGAGTGTAGTGTTGTCAATGTTGTGGTCAGTTGCTACCCTGTGAATGATAGAAACACTATGTAAAATCAACACATATATTTACAAGGGGCTGCTGGTTTCTAAACATAAATTCAGAAACTCAAAAGCTCTATGTTAAACTTTACTTCCTGGCATTAAAACTACACGAAAACAGGTAGTGGAACATCAGAAGTGAAACTGCAAAGCAATTGCTTTTTTCAAAGGCAGACAGGAGCAAAGATAAGTGTAGACCATTAAACATCATCAAACTCTGAATTCTAAAGGCTCTCTCTGTTAAAGGTCCAGTTTGTGAAATAAAGTTTCACCGTTCACCGCTCACTTTTGAAACGGTACGGTGGCTGGCACAAAACAATGACTATCTAATTAATGACTATACGAAACGCATTCCTAGAGTACTTTATCCACCCGCTCTGTATGTAGATAGATGTAGCACATATTACAGTAGTAAAAACATAATGATCCATTAAGAAATATCTTTAGAAACATCTTAATACAAATATATTATATTACCCTTTTTTCAATAGATCGTCCAAATAATTGAACACTGCACATTCTACATAGATATGGTTTCACATTACAGAATGATCTCAACACTTATAAATTTACTGTAACGGATAGGACAGCTGTTTTGGCTCTATAATCATCTATAAATGCAATCAGGGAACAGATATCATCAAGTACACGAAGACTACAACAAAGACTGCTTATGTATAGAAATTCAGGCCAGACAGGTCATCATTTTCTATGTTTAGAGTAGACCGGTTAACTGAGGAAAATTCCATTTTGGACTTTGTAACACCAGTTTACTAAGATAGAACCTGCATTACAATAAATAAAAAAAGTGTGTGTTCACTGTGTGTGTGTTCACTGTTTGTAAGTGTGTGTGTGTGTGTGTGTGTGTGTGTGTGTGTGTGTGTGTGTGTGTGTGTGTGTGTGTGTGTGTGTGGTTTCACTGTGTGTCTGTGTGTGTGTGTTCACTGTGTGTGTGTGTTCACTGTGCGTTTACTGTGTGTGTGTGTGTGTGTGTGTGTGTGTGTGTCCACTGTGTTTGTGTGTCTGTGTTCACTGTGTTTGTGTGTCTGTGTTCACTGTGAGTGTGTGCGTGTGTGTGTGTGTCTGTGTTCACTGTGTGTTTGTGTGTGTGTGTGTCTGTGTTCACTGTGTTTGTGTGTGTGTGTCTGTGTTCACTGTGTTTGTGTGTGTGTGTCTGTGTTCACTGTGTTTGTGTGTGTGTGTGTCTGTGTTCACTGTGTTTGTGTGTGTGTGTGTCTGTGTTCACTGTGTTTGTGTGTGTGTGTGTCTGTGTTCACTGTGTGTGTGTGTGTGTGTGTGTCTGTGTTCACTGTGTGTGTGTGTGTGTCTGTGTTCACTGTGTATGTATCTGTCTGTCTGTCTGTGTGTGTGTGTGTGTGTGTGTGTGTGTGTGTGTGTGTGTGTGTGTGTGTGTGTGTGTGTGTGTGTGTAACAGACCATCACACCTCTGTGTGTGAATGTATTGACAGAAGCTCCATACAGAACAGAAGTCCTATATCACATTCCCTTTTGTTTTGGGTGTCATTTCTAAGGAAAGGCAACAAATAGTTTTGGGTAACAGATAAAGTTCTGCATTCAGCGGTCAGGACAATAGAAGCTTTATAGGAAACTTTAGGAATAAAGGAACAGTGAGTGAGCTAGAAGCAGACCACCAAGCCACTCCCACTTTCTCGTTTAGCCCCGCCCAACATCTCGCTTTACTTGCTGACGTTTACATTTCAGTTTATATTATATTATTATAATGAGCCTATAAGGTACTTGAGGACGTGCTATCGGGAATAATGGAACGGCCTCAAGTACCTTGTTGCTGTTATAAAACATCTGCCACACAATACAACTATCAAAAATATATATTATTTTATATACGTTAAGCTTTATTAAGTACAATTATAACTGCCCTCCGCTGTAAAAAGTAGTGCCTACCTGTCATGCTTATGTTGCTACGGGTGGTTGCTAAGGAGGCTCAATGATAGTGACGCGGTCACAGCGGTGCCATGTCATGAATAAATCACAGCCGCCGACCAATCAGAATTGAGGAACGGAACTAACCGTTTTATAAAATAAATATAAAGTTAACGCTAAACCTTATCGAACGTCACGAAATCAGCACTGCCAGTTCAATAATTCCGTAGAAAAACTTAAAAAAAATAAAATAAACAAAATACAGTCATCGTAAATATATGTCAATAATAAAGCACCAAAGGCGTCTTAAAGACACCCGTGACGTAGAAGCACTCACTCACCAGAGCGCTATACGATCTTTAGGATAGTTGAGACGCTCGACAGATCCCAGGAAGTGCGAGAGAGAGTGTTGCGAGTTTCTGCAGATGAATGCGAGCATTATCCGAGGAGACAGCAGAGCGGATTCTGGACTCCAGCGCTCCTCGGTGAAATATCCTTCACATGGCCCAATGTTCATCAAACCGGACAGCACGAAACACAACCACAACATTGCACACAGAGCTGTGACGCGCAGGCACGGACCGGAAACGCTTTCTTCTTCTTTGTGTGCTGGCAGAAAGTTTGAAAGCTGGAACTTTAGGTTAAATGTTTCCGCCGACGGAAATGAGCCCTCCAGCTGTGAGCCTGACCTTAAAGGGGAAGTGACGCTGACGTTTAAAGGGGAGGAACCGCTGACATGGACGTGTGCAGCATGAGAACATCATCTCACACTCATCAGTTATATGTAAATAGATCTATGTGGTGTTTTTATTTAATATTAATTTTGATGACCATGTTTTTATCCACAGATAGTAGTTTGTGGTGTTATGTAAGTAGATTACTTAATTATATTTTTTTTTCTCCATGTGCACTGACATGTACATTACATTTACATTTAGTCATTTAGCAGACGCTTTTATCCAAAGCGACTTACAATAGTCGAGGAGACAATGAAGCGGTAAAAAGCCGATACAACAATAGGTTAACAAGTGCTACAACAATGCTACCGAATTACACAGAGAGAGAAGTTACAAAAAGTATATATATATATATTTTTTTTTTGATAGAGTGAGTAGGTTAGAAAAGAAGTGAGTTAGTGACACACACTATAATTCTTGGAAGATTTATCTTCCAAGAAACAATTTTATAAAAGTAAATTTTTATAGTGTATATAATTTAACTTAACTTAACTTTGTAAAGTAAAATCCAAATCAGTTCCCATTTTCACATTTAAAAAAAACAATAATTCTTAAAAATTATAGTCTACAGTTTTATACATTCTATAAAATCTACGGTGAAGTGTTACAATCTGTTCACCTGAAGAAATGTTTTCTAGTTTTTAATCAAGAAGCTTGTTAAGGTTTCACCCAGAGATGCTTTTAAATGAATTTTAAAGTCCCCGTCTATTCTGATCTCATATTGGCTGATCTTTCTAAATTTTTTGTCAAAAGTGAATAACATGTAAGTTTTGTCATATAAAACATTTTTATTAAACTACATTTTTGTTTATTAACCTCATGTTTTTTGTCAGATTAAAAAATATAGTGAAAAGTTTCACTAAAGAGTCCCAAAACTTTTGTACAGTAGTGTACTACTACTGTAAAAACTGTTCTCTATGTATACGCCATGAGCTTAAAATATAAAATGTTACCTCTGGTGATGGGAGGCATTTAAGAGACTTGTCATTGAGAGGTTTTGTGAGCAGTTTGTTTCCCAAAATGGAGAGCAGTTGCTGGGCCATGATTGTCTGCTGCTCCACTGAGCAGTGGTTTCTAGAGATAAAATCAAAGGATATGGGGAAGCCCTGAAGGAATATTCAGTTTACATGTACATGTCACACAAAGCACAACATACAATTTAAATTACATTGCAACATAAAATGTTTAATATAGTGCTGCTGACAGAAATCCTCCATACATCATTATACGAAGCCCTTAAATATGACATCATGGGGTAAACTATACCGAGCATGGTACAAGTGTACAACGTTGAACACACTAGACAGTGTTTCTATAAGTTTGTGTATTTAGAGTTTAGCCCCAGGTCCTGGCCTCTCCACCTGACAAGTGAGGGAGGAAGCAGCTGGCTCATCTAATAACCAGAACAGTTCTCCGTGTGCAGGTGTCACGAGAGCTGCTGGAAGAGCAGAGCCTTCACCGTCCTCCAATACTTGCTACCGAGTACAAATAAACATTATATAAATCATTTATGTGTGCTGCACTGAATGTGTATGGTTGCAAATGGTCGACGGAGACAATTATCTTACCTTTAGTACTGGAGCTTTGCTGCCTCCAGTTGACACAAATACTACACACCGGGCGGCATTGACCACAGGCAATGTCAAGGTAACACGTTGAGAGGGGGGTTTGGGAGAATCAGAGATTGGGGCGACGGTCTTCTTGGTTTCCTACGAGAAAACAATACAAAACACTCTATGATATTTGAGGCATCCTTTACTGAAATCATAAGAAAGGAAAAACATTTTCTAGAATAGCATCCAGAAGTAGTTTGTGTTTACAAATGGATTTGATGTTTTCTGTGCATACTGATTTCTTATTTTAAATCCCAAACATTTACAGAGTCATGTAAATATATTTGGATCAATGTATTTAGAAAGTATTAAGGTCTACTTTTTATTTTAATAATTGAAATTATATATAGACATTTATAATATTTAGGATGCAATTAATGGCTTTGACAGACCTATACAAATATAATAAAAGTGAAGGGAGGATTTCAGTTGCTTTTGCATGAAAAGCGTGATTCTTAATGTGTGATGACGCATATCATTTTACAATTTAAATTATTGTAAGTTAGATTAAAACCTTTAATAAAGGATGGTCCGGAAAAAGGGAGCATGTATGTCCATCTGGTCCCATGCCCAGCAACAGCATGTCGAAAATTGGAATTTCTCCCGGGCTTAAGGCCTACAAACAAAAAATAACAGTAAGGTTTGCACCAAAAAGAAAACCCAGACACCACTTATTAAAAATGGTGCAAATAAAACTCACCTTACTAAGTTTGCCAGCATAATCATCCGCACATTTTTCCACAGGTAGAGAGGGATCTATCGCCAAGATCCTATTTTCTGGAATGTTGATTTTATCAAAAAGATGATTCTAGAAGACAAATAAACAATGAAAGTTATGTGTTATTGAACCGAAGAGCTAAATGGTGCTGCGTTACAAGTGAAGGTCATGGCTCACACTGAAGTGAAGTGACGTATTGCCATACTTGGAATTTGTGTTCTGCATTTTACTCATCCAGTAAGTGAACACACACACACTGCGAACACACCCGAAGCAGTGTGGGGGGTGCCTTGCTCAAGGGACTCACCTGAGTCGTGGTATCCCGCTGGTTCCGAGTCTCGAACCAGCAACCTTCGGATCACGAGTCCAAGACTCGAACCACCAGGCCACGACTGCCCAGGCGCCCATTAGGGCCCATAGAGTATACCGACTTTGTTTCTCAGTTACCTTGTATAATCCATAAGTGCTCTCAGCATCATTGAACGGCACAAGTCTCTCATCACAGAACCCAATGAGCCATTTGCTGCAGTCAAGGTTTGATACAGCAGGCAAGTCTTTGCCAAGTATGTTGACCAAACTTCCTCCTGATAGACCCAGAGAAAAGGAACTTCCACCTGTGCCGAGGGCTTTCTCCGCTCGAGAACACACCAGCTGGGCCAGAGTCTCTCCAAGCTCTGCTGCAGAGGAGAACACTAATACTCTTCTGTTAGACATCACTCCCTGAAACACAAGACAAGAGGACTTTTATTATGAAACTACACAATCAATGTGGAGCAAAGGCAAGTGAAGTCCTATTCACACAGAAATAACATCAACATGAATTATGCTTCCAAAATTAATATTATATTATATAATTACACATTAATATTTATATTTAAAAAAGAGGCATGTGATTTAATTAACTTTAATCAATATCAAATAAACCAATAAAGCATTGAACACATGAGCTGTGTATGCTTATGACAAACTTAACTGAACTTATTAATGCTGTAAAAATGACATTAATGCATTAATCTCACCGTGTAATGTTTGT
Organism: Triplophysa yarkandensis; assembly: GCA_033220385.1. NCBI lineage: Eukaryota > Metazoa > Chordata > Actinopteri > Cypriniformes > Nemacheilidae > Triplophysa > Triplophysa yarkandensis. Next base: position 17,522,200 of record CM065671.1, on the reverse strand, counting down.
TATTTTAGTGAGATTGTCTTCTCGTGTGTTCCTCTCGTGCCATCCGAGCTAATCCAATCATCGCAGAGAGCGAGGACTGTTGCATTGTGGGTAGTGTAGTACTTCCGTTCTCGCGCTTAAAAACGCATATTTTTATCCATTATAACTATTATATATATTATTAGAATTTGCCTCATTTTTTTCTTCATGTTTCATAAGCAATCGTAACGCGTATAGATAAAAGACCTCAATGATATAATTTTGTCTCAAAAACAAGAATATATTTGCAACATTGATTGCACGTGTTTATTTTATTTTTTTTTAATAAATATTATTTAGCTATTTTCACTCGGTTTTTGTATCTTTAATCAATCCGCTTCACTATTTTAGTATCAATGGAAATAAATCCCATGTGATTTGATATAAATATGCTTAACCTGTTTAAACACAAATTTAAATAATCATAAAATAAATAATTCAAACGTGTGATTATAACACACGTGTTTATATTTATATAAAACATATTTTTAAATTATTTAAACCGCTCCGTCTCAACAGATGGCGCTAGTGTGCGTTGTTAGGGAACTCTCCAAAGCAGAGAACAACAAGCAATGTGTTAGCATGCACATCATAACAAACCATTACATTTTGTGTTTACCTTACAATTCATGTCACATTAAAAACTCTATTTCATTTAAAGTGTTTGTTGAATTATTAAAGAATGGTGTCCACTCTGTCATCATTTCAGACTCAGATGACATCTATCCTGGAGACTTTGATGAAATCAGCTATAATGGAGATAAGTAAACTGGTTGATATAGAGAGTAATGTTCTGCTGTTGGAGCTGAGACACAGTCGCAGAGAAATAAGTGAATTAAAGGAGAAACTGAAACTGATGGAGAGTCAGAGACAGGAGGATGTAAGGACAAAGACTGGCAAAAACAGGTATTTCACCATCTGTCATCTATTCATGACACTATCTTATATAGAGTACATATGCCACTTCATTTATTCTTTACTACATGTGCTCAACCCTTCCAGGGAAACAGCTGATGACCTTTACAGGGACATCCCAACACATGGACTTACTGCAAGAGGTCAAGTAAGTTGTCCTGATTGAAAACATGAGCCTTGAGTTTCTGTGCTGATGTTTGTTTCTGTCACTGACAGGTGGAATGCAAACCATCAATGGATAGTCCGCGGTATTGTGAAATACATCAGCCGAATAAAATGATAAAGACGGAGAGATGTGATGCTGAGATTACCAGATGGGACAACGGTGAAGACGGTGAGTCAAAAGACTAAAAAAACTAAGTGTAGAATTGCTGCAACAAGCATTGATGTTTTGCAAATGTTTATTGTAGGGATGGGCGATATATCGGCAGCCTTATCGATGTCGTCCAATAAATGTTGTTTTTAGTATTATCGTTATCGGTCCAATACTATAATAAGGTTGATATCTTTTGAGCCGATAAATGAGGTATGTCTGCAGGCTGATGCACTTTTCATGTTTGCTACTGACCACTAGAGATTCAATCGTCACATGCTTTATTTTTGTTTTATTTTCTTTTAAGCAATAGGTTTTAAGAAACAAAAGTTGGCCATAGTAATGTATAGTAACTATAGTTCAGTTCAAACTTTTCAGACGTTTTAAAATAAAATCAGTTGTTCACTGTATGTGTTTGCACTCAGAAAACAATATTCATCGGCCTTTATATCGGCTATCGGCCTCTAAATATAAAACAGTTATTGATTATCGGCCAATATATCCATATCAGTGAATTTCTAGTTTATACTTTAAATGAATGCAGATTCTTAATTATTTCTGTCAATTCTTCATATAACATTGAAGTATATCACAAATTGTCGTAACAAACCATTACTTTTATCTAAAACAGGAACCCAACGTGTCCAGCGTGGTAAAGAAAAACCCGTGATAATCAAGAACGCTGTAGAGAAAGTTAACCAAGGAAGCCAAGAGATGGAAACGACAGGAGTCCGACCACCCACATCAGAATCACTTCAACCTACAGAAAAGATGATGGTCAACCAAGCGGCGTGCGCATCATCCAGCACGTGTGCATCACACACGGACAAATCTTCGACAAATCCCTCGCCGAGTGCGAATGCTTCAAAGTCCATGAGAACTTGCAGTGACCCGGTCATTCAAGCCAAGCGTTTTGTTTGCGGCTTCTGTTCGAAGAGGTTCAGGTGTTTCAGTCGACTGGAGGTACACCAGAGGAGTCACACGGGCGAAAAGCCCTACAGGTGCACGCTTTGTGGAAAGATGTACGCTCAGAAAGGACACCTGTACACCCATCAGCGCACACACACGGGAGAGAAGCCATATCGCTGTGCTCTCTGTGGCAAAGGCTTTATCCAGAAGTGTACTCTGGATATGCATCTGAGAAGTCACACGGGAGAAAAACCCTTCACGTGTACCATATGTGGCAAAGGCTTTACGAAAAAATGCAATCTTAATAAACACCTCTCTTATCAATCTTGCATAAGCTGACCAATGACACTTTGGAAAATCTGAGTCTGACACTTTAGTTTGGTTTTCACATTCACAGATTGAGACACAAAGACATTTAAACCACTGGGTATGCCAATACAGGGGCTTT
>CM065671.1:17494597-17517097 GCA_033220385.1 Triplophysa yarkandensis | reverse complement strand
ACAAAACAACTCAATGGACTCAACCAAGTGTGATGGGTTAAATTAATAACCCAGCCATTTTAAGGGTGCAGAAACAAGCATACGTATGATGCTGTGTAAATTCTTTGGATGAAACGTCTGTCAAATGCATAAAAATGAAAAAGAAATAGTACGGCTTAACAGAAGAGTTTCAGTTACAAGCATACACATTGTATGGCGTTTATGTTTGTATAAAAAAAAACATTGAATCAAATCGAAAACGACATTAAGGAGCTGTTTTCTTTTTTCTTTTTCTTTTAAAACTTTTGTCTACACAGATGCTGGGCATCGTCCTGCTATTGACAATGTGTTTGGTAAAGAATGGTGCATGAACCTTTGGAGACACGAGGAGTCAAATGATGACCAAAACGGGGACACAAATTTGAGCCCTTCAGTCAATGAAATAGAGGTTGGTCTTACAAACTACTTTTGGCTAAATACATGAAGATGAAACATTTTTATCTCTTTCTGTTTTTTAAGACTGTAAATTTGCTGGATGATGAACCAGACATGATAATGATCAAAGAGGAGACATTTGAAGATTCTACACGTCATAAGAAAACTGAAGAAAGAAACAACCATCTGAGAAGTATGACATATCTTAAGAACCTGATCTTTATTATTTTATTATTATTTAATTGTATCCTTTATGGATTTACAGGACCGTTAGTTGGCACCAGTGACAGATGTGTGGCGAAAAATCCAACAGATTTTATCACATACACAATTCCTACAGATGACCACGTGCAATCGATCCTACAGCAGACACAAACTCATAAACAAACCCTTGATGGAGAACCTTCAACAACAGAGCCACATTTGAACCCTGATGAGTTTGGAGTTTTTCCGAGCAATATGAATCTCAGCGATACACCAAACCATACAGCTTCTTCAGAGGATAAGAAGATCGAATGTGTTTTCTGTGGGAAAACGTTTAACTATTTAAGCTATCTTAAAGTACACATGCGGACGCACTCCGGAGAAAAGCCTTACGGCTGTACGGTATGTGGCAAGAGATTTGCTCAAAAAACATATCTCAGAATACACCAGCGCGTTCACTCCGGTGAGAGACCGTACATATGCATGGACTGTGGAAAGAGCTTTTCTCAAAAGAGTTCTCTCAATGTTCATCTTCGCAGTCACACTGGAGAAAAGCCTTATAGTTGTGTCGAATGTGGCAAAAGCTATACGTACAAACATGGTTTTAATACACATCAATGCGCTGGTTAGACCGAAATATGATGCCGGGCTATGAGTTTAATAAATCTGATCGGTATTTCGCTTTAGAATGAAGAAACGTAGTTTTGAGTTGTGTTTTGCACAAAGACTTTTGACATCTTATCAAACTCACAGTCCATTGATTCTTCTGAAGAGGAACATTGTAAGAAAATAACACGAGCAATATCTGCCATCAAACTCTATTTACACTGTGAAGTATTGGGGGGGGGGTATTTATGGGATATTTGATTTTTCCATTTTATATTGTCAACTTTTGTCTTCCCAAGTGGTTTGTCTTTATAATGTTATTAACTCTTAACAGCTGTTTTGAAAATAAAATTGTACAATTTCTTTCAAAACTCGTTTTGTCTTTCAACCCCTTTAAATATACTGAAATACAAACACACAAAGCAATCACAATGCACAATATTGTCACATTGCATCAGAAATGTTGTCCAGTAGCATCCATCATCCTAAACAATGAGGATTATGGCTTTACCTTACATGCTCTAAAAGCGGCGCCTTCGAATCTCGCGCGCGCGGTGTTTTACGGTAATCACTCCCATGATCCTTCATGTCAACGCTGTGCTTTGTCTCTACAAATAAGAAAACGTTCATGTACAACATCAAATACAGCGCCAGGGCGGGCGTTTGTGATTAAAAGCACTCTTAAAAGCTTCACTTTGGACGGACATCATGAATAAAGTTGATTTTGGGTCCCAGTTAACATCCATAATGGAAACAGCTGTAATGGAGATAGGGAAACTTTTCCAAGAGAGTTCCTCGATGCTCAGGACAGAAGTATCGAGATGCACACGAGAGAACGAACGTCTGCATCAGAAGTGTTCTGCTCTGGAAGAGGAACTTAAAGCTGCCCTTAAAAGTGCTGAAAAAGTGACCCGGATTGAAGCTCCCACAGGTATTTGTTTACATTTCTGCATGCACACACGTGGAGCTGAAGCCCTGCTCTTACACTTCCTGTTTGCTTCCAGACACTGGACACCGTCCTGCCATTGACCACGTGTTTGGGAAGGAGTGGTGCTCGGATCTGTGGAGGGATGAGGAGTCACGTGCTGATCAAAGTGAGGACACAGATCTGAGCTCTTCAGTCAACACAGTAGAGGTTGATGTCACATCCTCATCCTGATGCACAGGTCTCTTGAACACTGTGTTCATGGCTTTGTTTTGTTTTTTTTAGGCTGTGCATTTGCTGGATGAAGAACCAGTCTTGATCAAAGAGGAAACATCTGACAGCTGCTTTCCAGATATAAGACATGAAGATCGGGACAGCAGATCAAGAGGTACGTATAGAGATAAGAGGTTGGGTCATCATTCATGTGTATGTTCTAGACACTACTTTGTCTCAAATACTGTTGCACAACTCATTTTGTCATGTTTACGTTTGTTCTTTGTCGGATGTTTACATTTCAGTTTTTGAGGTTTTTGTTCACATGTGTTTGTAAATCATTACAGGGGCGATCCAGAAGCAAATTAAACAAATTCTCCCAGAACTTGACTCCCGAAAACTTCAAGATGTGGTCGGTCATCTTGCATTTGTGGTAGGTGTGGAGAAGACTGAAGATCTTTCTTTAGTGGAGGTGACTGATCTTCAGGACTTACTGGAACCGATACAATGTCGAAAACTAGTGAGAGCGTTGCAACGAAAAGGTAAAACACAATTCTTATGGAGAACGATCTGATAGACCTGAAGGCAACACATTTTGTGCCACTTTACAACTTTAAATGCTTTTGAACCACCACCCTTAACGTTACACGTAGAGTGGTAACCCACTTAAAGTGATAGTTCACACAAAGTGAAAATCATTTATTCATCTTCTTGTCATTTCAAACTTCTATGATTTTCTTTGTGTTCTGCAGAATTCAAAACAAAATGTGTTTTGTGCTATATTTCGAACCAAACAGCGATTGTACTCATTGGCTTCTGTTGTATGAACACAAAACCAATGAAAGTGAATGGGATCTTCCATTTGCTTATCAGCGTTCTTCAAAATATCTCTTTTCTCTACGGAAGAAAGACAGACTTCTTTAACATTCACTGTTTTAAAACATTTTACAGTTGCAATCAAGTGAAATCACTGCAAATGTTACTGTGTTTTTTATCAAGTTTATATTATGTCATTTATAAAGGATAAATTTCCCCCAGTAAGCATTAGTGTATCCTCAGAGATTATAAATATAAACACATGCTTAAATATATTGTGACGAATGCATCCTTGAGGTAATTCCTTTTCAAAATAATGCATTACAACCAACTATTTTCTATAAGCGTTCATCACAAAGAGCGTTTACATGGACTCTCTTAATGCAATTATAATGAGATTTTGGCAATATTTCATTTAAACTTCCCCTCATGTAAATGCAATCATTAGATTTAAAAATTGTGATTAAGCTCATAATCGCAGCAAGCATAATCGTATTAACAAAGGTGGCGCACATTGATTTCAATCGAAATATACAGGCATGTAAACACCTTAAACACATTTATGTTACTCTGATCAAGGCGCAGATATTCTGTTATGCATCGTAAGTGTAAAGTCATTATAAACATGACTGTGTGAAGTTTATCATCCACACAAATCACTGTCAACAGTCTCTGCTCCATACCTTCATAGAGAAACAATTCAAACCCACTGTATCTGAGATCGTTGTTTGTGTTGATTTTATAACAAATAATCAGACTGATAAAAAATTCACGTAAACTTGATCGAAGAGATGTTCTCATGTCATGCACATGTTACCGCGATTACCTCCTTACTCTAATTATTGGAAAATGATCACATTATTGGTGCTCATGTAAAAAGTCATTGTGATTGTGGTCTCGCAAGAAGGTGTACAGCTACCATAACCCATTTTTTACTGTTTCTATTTAATTCTTTCCAAGATTTTTTACAAGAAAGCAATGAAGAAAAAGGTGAAGTGCCTGCTGAGATCCCGTTCACTTCATTACTATCGATTGAATCTCTTCCTGAACAACCCTTCATTCCATACAATCCATCGAAATCCGGATGGGTCAGAAATTTCCATGTTCCGTGGAGCCGCATGTCTCCCGATCTCGCTCAGGCGACATCCACTGGGAAGAGGGCTCGACCTGGATCGAGAAGAGAGTTTGTTAGAATCGTCGTTGCAGCCATGCAAGCCATGTGCCCAAACCCCAACTTAGCGGCCTGCGGGGAAGTGGCCCGATACATCGTGTCTACCTATCCCCTCACATTTGGAGACATCTCCGAGGAAGGAGAACAGCTAGGAAATGGTTACAGTTGCCTTCAAAGACAACTTAAAACACGAGTAGAACACGTGAACAGAGACATTTTGGAACACAGGATTCGTCGGCCTAGAACCCTTTCAACAAAAAGGGGCTCAAGCCATGATGTCAGCGTCTCGAAAAAAGTTCGATTTTGGAAAGCGGACAGTTACGGATGCATTAACTGGCAACCGCCCTCCATACCGGATGGGGAAACTCCGGATTCTCTCGAAATGAAGAGAAAGGTTGCAGCGGAGATCTTTCAGTCTGCCGGCCCGAGTGCTGCAGAGCTTTCCAACGTCGATGACCTAATGCAGCAGACGTACGTATACCAACGACACATGATAAACTCGTGCCCTCCTCCGACCATCAGCGATATAGAGCATCAATGGCCATTCCTTTTCACAGAAAAAGGACTCTGCAGGCACTTTCAGATACTGACGGGGATTAACATCAGAAGTCAGTTAAGTGATACTTTTCAGACTAAAGCCAAGAGGATTTTAAAGTACTTCCACAGTCAGAAGCTGAGGTGGAGCGAAGACATTCAGAGTTTCTTGACAGAGATCCAGGAAGAAGGAGCTGAAGCAAATAATAACAAGACTGCCATATCTGCCATTTTGTTACTAATGAAATACTTTAAGGAACAGGAAACGTCTGTATTCATATTAGCAGGTGTAAGTAAGAGCTGGATGCTGGGTTTATGGGAGGGTCCTTAAGGGATGGCATTATTATTTACCCTCATGTCTTTCAAAACTTGTAAAACACAAAATAAGAAAAGTCTCACTGGTTTGTGTTTATACAAAGAAAGCTTACATTTTGTTTTTCAGGAAGCTTCTAGCAAAATGTCCATCGAAAAGGAAAGGACTTTACCAGCAACACCAAGGATCATCATGCTTGGCAAGAGATTATTATAATAGACAAATTTTCATTTATTATGTGCTTGGTTATGTAATTAAAGTTATTATTTATATTTCAGGTGATACATTGCTGACTTCATCCAAGTGGTTTATCAGCATTGAGGGCAGAGTCACACATTCTATAGACAACCAGCTTGACTTTGTGGGAGCGTTGTCTGTGTTCTTTGGGTGCTTCTATGTTTTTAATATTGAGTATCAGGAGTCAGCAAGTGCCACCCTAGAGCTCATTCAGAGGTGAGCGAATGTTAACATGCATGAGGTCTATTTTATGATATTTTATTTTTTCTAGTCTTTATTCATCTCTCTGACATCAAAATGTGCAAATTATGTGAGATTGAGAAAATTAACGAAACATTCTTCAATTTTTCATGATCTCATAAATAAATCCCATAAAATTAATACAAAGCACTAAATAGCATGTTGAGCACGTTCAATGAGAAGAAAACACTTCATGGGATTATACTTAGGATGCATTATTCATTAAATTTTATTCATAAAATGTGTAAGATTTTAATTCTGTATTACAGTTTCACGGAATTTATGCACTAAACCATGTTAAACGTCTTCCTTAAATAAAGGGTTTCTATGGGAAAATATTTAATGTTAGACTTTGTGACCCGAGTAATATTGAGAATATTATTCATTTATTTTCTGCAACTGTGTTGTTAATGCACGATCCATTTTGGGAAACTTGGTTATTATGTGATTGCAAGGATCTTCTGCTGGTGCATCCTCAATAGAAGAGAAAGAAAAAGAACACATCTCTGGGGATTTTATATTAGAAATATACTGAGAAAGTAAAAGTAAAAAAAACTTTCATTCTATATTCCTTAAACAAGATTTTTGTACAAACTTTTGATTTTCATTATCTGCTCATTTATGTTTATATGTTTGATGCATACAAAACAACTTTACATTTGCTTCACATTCAACCCAACATCACATCAATTAAGTAAAAAATGTTTTAACTACACACTGTAAGTGACAGCTACTGCAACTTATACTTATGGTTACCATTCATTAGAACTTCTGTAAGGGTCCATCAAAAATCCTGTGATATGTTAGTGGCCATAATTATAACAAAAGATGAGATAAATACAAAGGACTTAGCCGGAAGAAACTTTAAAAAAACAACGTATTGTCAAATAATGATAATTCTGTTCCTTAGGTTCTTCGTTCGGATTAATCCAGAAGGAACTAAGTGTACATCAAGATCAGGTACAAGTCGAAGGACAGGGTCAGCTGTCCAAAGAAAGACCCAAAACTTGAATCCTCGTGTGGCCACATTTATGCGGAGGATTTCTGAATTTGAGTGGAAACCAAATTGAGTCTATTCATGCAAAGCAGTTGTTTGACAGGTGTTTGTTTATAAAAGTTAGTTTAAAAAATAAGTTTATAAAACGCTATAAAATATTTTTCACATTGTATGGTAAAAAAATTATGAAAAACACAGAAATGGGAGTAATCTCTTAATAATAATAATGTTCAAAAATACTGTGTCTGTTTTTTTCTGTGCTCTCTTCTTCATATGCACTGATTACTGTTTACTTTAACATGGATTTATTATTTAACTTTCTTAGATTACATTTGTTCACCTGGTTTTACTTAGACTCTAATTTAATGTTCCAGGATTGTTTGTATTACTGTTTTATTAGTTATTAGTTTAACAGTATCAGTTATTGTGTTTCTATAATAATTTTTAATTCACGTTGTTCATGCAACTATAAAAATTGTAGCTATCAATTTAAGTGTCTTATGAGTTCAAGCAATGCTTCACTATATAATGTTTGGAATCACTCTCTTAGACTATCTGTTTTAACCAATAATATGTCAATGAATAAGCTGTTGGCATGTTATTTTCTATTAAGCTAATAAGCACTTCTAACCAAAGCCATACTGATACACAGACATTTACAATCCTACATCTCCTACTGTGTATAGGAGAATTCCAGATGAGTTTAAAGTACATATTAACATGATGATCATCTCCCTAGCAACAGGACAACAAGTACCCAGAAACCAACACCAAGGAACACATTATAGTAGTAGTTCACCTAAAAATATAAATTCTTCAATTCAAATGATCCAAATCTGTAAGTTTTTCCCCGAACATAGAAACCAAACTGCTCTGAGGCATGACTGAAAGCAAAAGTAGTTGACTTTTACCGCTGAGTTAGTCAATAATGCCCAGGACGGTTTGGGTACAAACATTCTTCGAAATATCTTTTTTTCATCGTTTTTATTTATACAGGTTTGGAAACATTTGGGTGCTCCATAAATGATGACAGAATCTTCATTTTTGGATGATCAGTCCTTTTAAAGTCAGCATTAAACAAACAATTACAATAAATATGATTTGTATTGTAATGATGTAATAAATAATGTCTTTGGATTGGACGGTCAGTAAAGTCCCGCTCCTAGACCAAGTCATACGTCATGTACACAAACTGGATTTGGGGGGGTTAAGTATGATCAAAACTTAATATACTTAAATATTAAATAAAAAATAAACATTTCATATGAATTGTGTTATTGTAAAAAACTCATATCATATCATATTTGACCATTTATACCATTGGTTGCTTAAATAAAAAAGAGAATGTTTGAAAAAATGAAGTTCATTCAAACATGTTTGACATATTTTAAATATTTTTGCATTATGAAGAATAAGTTCCAGGATTCCATGTATCCTCTACACGGTGTTTTACGGTAATTCCTCCCATGGCTCTGCGCTTTGTTTACGGTAATGTCTTCCTTTATAACCGGAGCGCAGTCGCAACACAACGCACAGCTCGGCTCTTCCTTAAACAAACACGATGGACGACGTGACCTCGGTAGACTTTCATTCCCAGTTAACATCTTTAATGGAAGCGTTGGCTCAGAGAGCTGTAGTTGAAATAAACCGACTTTTTGAGGATAGTTCGTTGTTACTGAGATTAGAGATATCCAGGTGCACGCGCGAAAACGAAGCCCTCCAGCGGAAGTGTCGTCATTTAGAGACTGAACTTCAGTGTGTCTCCTCTGTGAAGATGATGGACAAGACTGAAGCTCCTCTCACACACTCAGGACTCACAGGTGATGATGTATTCAAATAAGACAGGGATATAAACCTTCTAAACTTGCTTTTATTATATTATTATATATACAAAATAAATAACAATATACAAAAAAATAAACAAAAAATAAAGATTTTTTGTTGTACCAATATGTCATGTTTTTCAGACACTGGACATCAGCCCATGAACATGTGGAGACAGCAGGAATCAAATGTTTGTCAACATGAAAATAAACATCTTGTCTCTACTGTCAACACAATAGAGGTTTGTATTTATATTGGAGTAATATATCTTTGCATTATATGTTTAATGTGCATGGGTCATGTTGGAATACTGCATGGTTGTCTTAGAAATGTCTCCATCCTTAAGGCAACATCGACGCTGGATGAGAAACCAGACATGATCCGGATTAAAGAGGAGATGTTTGAAGATTGCTGTGTTGGAAACCCAACTGAAGAAGGCTTGACAGGTAAGAGATCATTCCACAATTGGTTCAGCCGCTCTTTAAAACAACAACAACAAAGGATTCACCCTCATGCTTTCCAAAAGCGTATACGACTCCGTGTAACTCAAAAGAAGATATTTATATAAATGTTCCATCCGTGTGGAGATCAACGGGGGTCATGTTCATATTTTCAACACGCGTATGATTTAGTTCTGTGCTACATGCTATAGAAAAGTTTGGCCACATGTTCATAATTTTTTCGACAACTTTTAAGGATCAAATCGAAGCCATTATAAAAATGAGCCGGATGTACATTCAGCATGTTCTAAAGTGGCCGAATACAATACCGTTTCAAAGCTTGGAGAGTTTTGAGTGAAACGTTTCTCGTTATTCAAAAAACCTTTGATTTGAAGGTGTGTGCCTTAATGTCTGCAATTAGTTTATTGTGCGAACAATGTGATTCAGCAAACATGCATGTTTTTATTCATGACAAAACTTGGACTGAGTATTGAAGAATGAAAAGCCATATGAGTGCAGAATAGGACTCTCAGGTGAGACCTTAACAAGCTGCTTGAAAAAATTACAAGAAAATAAGACTACCCTGAAAATCAAGTTTAATAAAATTATTTTATAATTTTAATGAATGTATTATGGTCCTAAAATATGGGATACTTACTTACTGTATCACAAAACTTTTTAGTGTACACTCATGTTTCTAAACAATGTCAAATTATAGATGTTTATTTGTCACATTATGTTTGTTTTGATAAAAAAAAACTACATTGAGGTAATGAGCATTTACACCATTTACATTTACATTCAGGCATTTAGCAGATGCTTTTATCCAAAGCGACTTACAATAGTCGAGGAGACAATGAAGCGGTAAATAGTCAATACAACAAAAGGTGAACAAGTGCCACAACAAGGTTACCAAGTTACACAAAGGGAGATAAAACCTGTAGGGGAGAAAAAGGTTAAGGGTTATTTTTTATATATAGAGTGAGTAGGTTAGGAAAGAAGGTTCTCCTAGTGAGTTAGGTGTTGCCGGAAAAGTTGAGTTTTTTTAGGTGTTTTTAAAAAAAAAAGACAGAATCTGCCAAGCGTGAAGCAAGAGGCAGATTGTTCCACCATCGAGGAACCGATGCAGAGTACGTTACGAGAGAGAGATTTCTTTCCATTTTGAGATGGCACCACAAGTCGTTGTTTGCTTGCGGAGCGCAAAGATCTAAGGGGGGAAACCTTTGAATCAGTGAGTAAGGTGTCTGGGTGCTGAACCTGTGGTGGTCCTGTAGGCGATGAGAAGAGATTTGAATTCAATGCTAGCTACTATGGGAAGCCATTGTAGTGTAATGAAGAGAGGTGTTACATGGGTCCTTTTTGGTTCCTTGAACACCACTCTTGCCGCTGCATTCTGTATCATCTGCAGAGGTTTAGTTGTGCACATCGGGAGTCCAGCAAGCAGCGCAATGCAGTAGTCCAGCTTGAACAGGACCAGAACCTGAACCAGGATTTGTGTGGCATGTTCTGAGAGAAACGGTCTGATCTTCGCCATGTTGTAGAGCATGAATCTGCAGGATCTGGAAGTGGCGGCAACATGATCTGTGAAGTTGAGCTGATCATCGATGATAACTCCCAAGTTTCTCGCAGATTACTTCCAGTAATTTTATAATTAAGAATGTAAGTTTAAAGTAGATTAACATTTTTGATGTAACGTAAAATATGATTAGGCAAAATCTAACCGTCCCTTCCTTTTTGTTAAGCTGACGATTAACCTTTCCCTGTTTGATTACCTGGAATGTGATTTTTAAATTTTTATTTAAATGCATAGGACATGATGAAAAACTTTCGACAAGAACCCATCTTCATTTGTGTTCTTATAGATGTAAAACAAACAAGCCTGTATAATAGAATGAAATAAATATATGAATAACATTTTAACACCTCACAGTACTTACAAGAAGGTTTCAGAGGGCACCGATAGCTGGTTCTCTTTAAGCTATAAAATCACGTTCATTAACGTAATAAATATCTCTTCCCCGGTCTTTTAAACAATTACACAAACTGAACATGATAATTTTAACAACAAGGGCTTCATTCTGAAGAAATGCCTGTTCAAGTAGAGTATAAAGGAGACCTGAAATGGATCCGCATCCCAGTGAAAAACCACTGCTATGACTTCGATGAATTCATTATAGAAGGTTTTTTACATATTTAGAGAACTAATAACATTATTTAAAGTTTTATGTTTAATTTTATGTTCATTACAATATTACATGTAAAGTGTTTGTGTTCCCTTAATTCTTTTTATTACAATTCTCTAAATTATTAATAACAAATCTATAAAAATCTTTTGATATTCATACAAGTGGGAATAAGAATAAATACAATCCTTGAGCAAGTTGGATCCACACAGCCCATCCTCCTCTGTGTCGGAGAATCCAGAAGTTGCATCCAGATGTTTTTCGTCATTTTAACCAGAAAGCAATTCTCTGCATGATGAAGAATGTTGTGGCGGGATTTCATGAACTCTTTAAAGCACACCTTGTATTTTCTGTACGCTACGATGAGGCCTTGTGAATCTACACTTTTATTCAAACAACCATTTCTGGAATTGATATGGGGACAGCCAAAGAAAGTCCAAGTGTAAATGAGATAAGAGTGAGAATTCAGAACACAGAGCTGTGAATTGATTTCACCAAGGAAGTAAAGTTGTTTTATACACACTGTATTAAAGATATAAAGTGATAGTTGTATTATATTTAATAAGTGAAAGGTCACCCTAAACTAAATCCGTTGTTCCAAATCTGTTTTTCTTGTCCTGATGAACCCCGAGAAAAATATTTGGACTACAAAGTTCTTGGTGACCAATAGATAGAACAATTTATTCTGTTTAAGACAAAATAAGATAGTTTAAAGAGGGTAGGACATGAAAAGATTCTGGGTTACTTTTGACTAACCTTGTTTTTGTTTTACTATGGTAGTCAAGGTGGTCCAAGAACTTGGTTACAAGCATTCTTCCAAATCTGTCCCTGTTTTCAGCCAAACAAAGACATTCAGACAGATGGGAGAACTATACATTGAGTAATTCATGATTGAGTTTTCATTTTTGTGTAATTTATCACTAAAAGAAACTGTCTTCTCGGGTGATTCTTGTGATTTGCTCACTTATACATATACATTTTTGTTATAATCTTTTCCAAGAAGACAACAGAATTGAATAGCAAGTTGAAATGTGTTCTATTCTGCTGTTGAAAATGAGTTTTAATGTAAGGAGTATTTATTTTACACGGTAACATAAGGCAGCATGGTTTGATTGAGTTGTTATCATGCGGAAAATTTGTTTAAATTGTGCAGTAAATTATTGGTTAATTCTTTTTTAAATTAGATGCAACTCAATAAAATAAGGTTGTGTAGTGCTTCCTGTCATTTGTCTTTTGTAGAGACAGAGTACTCTTAATTAATTTGTTTTAAAATATATATTTTTTGAAAGTTTTGTTTAAACAACTAACTCTATTCATGTGGAACCAATGTTCAATCAAATTATTGTGTTCGCATTGCTATTGTTTTACCAGTCCAATTATTAATAATAATAAACACTGCTTAGTTTTAAAAAATTTTCCACACAAATCCTGGTTCAAGCTCTGGTCCTGTCCAGGCTAGACTACTGCAATGCGCTGCTTGCTGGACTCCCGATGTGCACAACTAAACCTCTGCAGATGATTCAAAATGCAGCGGCAAGAGTGGTGTTCAAGGAACCAAAAAGGACCCATGTAACACCTCTCTTCATTAAACTGCATTGGCTTCCTGTAGCACCCCGCATTGAATTTAAATGTCTTCTCATTGCCTACAAGACCACCACCGGTTATGCACCCACTTACCTTAACTCACTAATGCAAAGGGCATTAGTGAGTTAAGGTAAATAGGCCTTAAAAAAATCTCTGCGCTCCGCAAATGAGCCGAGACTTGTGGTACCAGCTCAAAAGGGTAAGAAATCTCTCTCTCGAACGTTCTCTGCTTCAGTTCCTCGATGGTGGAACGATCTGCCTCTGGCTTCACGCTTGTCAGACTCGGTCTCTATCTTCAAAAAACACCTAAAAACTCATCTTTTCCGGCTACACCTAACTCACTTCTTTTCTAACCTACTCACTCTATCAAAAAAAAACTTTTATATTTTTAACTTTTGTAACTTCTCTCTCTGTGTAACTTGGTAACATTGTTGTAGCACTTGTTCACCTATTGTTGTATCGGCTTTTTACCGCTTCATTGTCTCCTCGACTATTGTAAGTCGCTTTGGATAAAAGCGTCTGCTAAATGACTAAATGTAAATGGAACATAACATCGAATGAGAGTTAATATTGATGATTGGTAAAAGTGAATTTAAAAGGGTGAGGGTGAATAAATAATAATTTTGGGTAAACCTCGCCGTTAAACTCTTTTGTACTGATCCCAATGTGTATTATATTCATTTACAGGACTTGTAGTAGGCAGCAGTGAGAGCTCTGCAGATTTTATCACATACACCATACCTTCAGATGACCCAGTGGAATCCAACTCACAGCAGACTAGGGCTGAGGGACAAACCCATGATGGAGATCCACATGAAGACACTACACCAGAGGCACAATTCAACACTACCCAAAATCAAGCATGTATTACAGAAGAGAAAAGGTTGGTATGTGCTTTCTGTGGAAGAACGTGCACCAAACTAAGCTCTCTGAAAGCACACATGCGAATACACTCTGGAGAAAAACCATTTGCATGTACGGTTTGTGGCAAACAATTTGCTCAGAAAACATATCTCAGGATACACCAGCGCATTCATTCTGGTGAGAGACCGTACACATGCGTGGACTGTGGAAAGGGTTTTGCTCAAAAGAGTGCTCTTAACGTTCATCTCCGAAGTCACACTGGAGAAAAGCCTTATAGTTGTGTTGAATGTGGCAAAAGCTATAAATACAAACAAGATTTTAATTCACACCCATGTTTTAGACTAATGCATTCTGCAGTGAATGATACTGAATTTCAGTTTAG
Source organism: Triplophysa yarkandensis (assembly GCA_033220385.1). Classification (NCBI taxonomy): domain Eukaryota; kingdom Metazoa; phylum Chordata; class Actinopteri; order Cypriniformes; family Nemacheilidae; genus Triplophysa; species Triplophysa yarkandensis. Next base: position 17,503,150 of record CM065671.1, on the reverse strand, counting down.
CACATGATGTGATTATTTTGAAAAATGTTCTGAAATTGTTTGATACATTATGCATCCCTGGAAACACAGTCACTCTAAACCTCATTTACATTTCTTATGTGTTTGTTTGTTTGTGTATCAGTACATGTAAACGATCTGTTAAGATACAATAAATCAAAATCATAAAGAATTCAGAGAGAGTTTTATTGCCAAGTATGATTGTGCATACTAGAAATTTGTTGTGGTGGCAAAGAGTGCAAATATATAACATTTATAAGAGAGAAAAACCAAGACTAAATCCAGAAGACCTGTGTTAATTTTTTCAAGACACCTACATGCAAAACTTCAGTGCTGCGAAAAATCTCTTCATGGTAAAATTCTCATTGGATTATTACAAATGATGGCAAAAGAAATGTTTGGAAATGTCATCAACTTATATTTTATCATGACAAAGTACTGATAATGATGTAGAAACTGACCTAAACCATTGAACTAAAGCACTGAAATACTTAAGACTTTTGTGCAGTACTCCACGTATAGTATGGCAGTCCCACCAGTGAGATCATTAAGAACACACTTGCATTGGCAGGACCCATTTATACAATATACAGCCCACCGTGTCAACATTATTTAAGATTAAAAAAACTTAAATTTTATATCCGCTATGTCTCTTCAGTAATCTGGCCATGGCTGAAGTAAATAAGATTTAGTTGTAAGGGGACGGTTCTGAGGTTCCTTGTGAATGCCATGCTTGTGCCGCTATACCCAGGTATATCCCTACAGCTATATCAATGTCATCATGATCTGTCATCATTACTAAACATACAGATTGTTTTAGTAAAATCACTTGATGTATGCAGTGTATATAAGACGCTTCCTGCTTACCAGATTTTGCCATAGATGTATAACCTCACAAATTAACCTAGCTTCTGTTCACTATACTACATGAATGTTTCAATGAAGAATATGTTTTTTATTCTAGATTTTTCTAGGAAGGCTATTCCAAAGTTTAGTTACATATGAGAACCCTTTACCCCCTTTAGTGGATTTATTTATTCTGGGTACATTAGAAGTGTGGAGTTTTGGCATATTAGAGAGCATGATAGAGAGTGTGGTATAGCACCATAAGAGCTCTGGTAAACATGTTAGAGCTAAACCATTTAAAGCTTTGCAAGTAATCAGTAGAACTTTATAGTCCATATCAAACTTCATGTGTAGCCAATGTAGAGATTTTCAAACAGGGGTTATGTGGTCATATTTTCTAGATTTAGTAAGCAACCTTGCGGCTGCATTTTAAACTAACTATGGTCTCTTTATGCAGGAAAACCACTAAATAATACACTACAATATTACAGCTGTGAGGTCATGAATGCATGAACTACCTTCTCAGCATGAGCAATACTCAAACTATTTCGTAGTTGGGCTTTGTTTCTGAGATGGTAAAAGACAGATTTTGTGACATTGGAAATGGGATTTTCAAAAGACAGCTAACTGTCTAATATTAAACCTAGGTCTTTTACTGTATTTGCGAACATAACATTGCATCCTTCATTTTCCAAATTGTAGTCTGAAATATTACACGTTTCTGCTCCTGTAAGGTTATATTTTAAAGAGTAAAAACGATTTGTCATCCAGATGTCTTGGATGTCCTCTAACAGTCCAGATATATGAGGGTTTCATATAACTGGGAATCGAAACTGATTCCTTGTTTTTCTTATATTACCAAGGAGCAGCATGTATATAGAGAAGAGTATTTATTTATTTTAAAGCTAGGAGCTCGACCACTGTATGATGTCTTGGCTTTTCAGCTGAACAGCATGGAAGATAAAAATCACTCTTTCAGGTAAAGTATTTATTAGAATCAATAGGGCAAGTAGGTAATAGAAATACAAATTCAATTAGAAAAAAAAGTAAAAAGAATGATATAAATATTTTTTACATATTTTTTAAGCAAATATCATCAAGTTATACACCAAATAGTTTTCTGTGCATTTCTGCATTTTAATAAAAAAAATTTGTGTAAACAAAATTGTGTGACCATGTATTTAGATGTTAACTTACTGTATGAGAATATGTTTTACTGGACAGTCCTTAACACTGATATAAACATGCTTACATTGACACACTTACATTAAGTTATGAAACTAATGCATAAGCTTTTTCGCGCATGTTTTGTGTGTCAAGATATATATGTCGATAAATAAGTAAATTAATAAATAAATGTCATTAATTAATATCGAATTAAATTTTTTTTAATTTCTGTGATTGAAATATTAGTTAAAATATGAAAACATTAATTATGATTATATATTATTATTATTGTAATATTAGGAAACTAAAAGTATTGGTTGTGCTAAACTATCAATTCTATTCTATTCTATTCTATTCTATGATAATAAAAGAGCTTTTTTTAAAATATTTAAAGGTAAAATACCATAGGCTAAAATCTATTTTACAGGCTATCTGGCATAAAGAAACCAAAAGTGGTTTAGAATGTACAAAAGGCAGGTGCAAGACGCAGTCGCGAAAGAAATGGTGAACAGACTGAGCTGAAAGCAGGTTACCTTTGGCTGGTGTCCTTCCATCCCTGTCTTCATGAAAGCCTGGAACAGAACTGGATATATTTTTTGGCTTACCTTTAGATGGACATCTAAGGAAAACAGAAAAGCAACAAAACAAAAAATCCACACTAGCGATGTAGGACCTTGCGGAAAAACTCAAGGCATCTTCTAAATATGTTCTTCTTCTTCCCGTTTTGGGCCCTTTGAGTTTGTGGACTCACTGTGGCCTCCTAAAAAGCAAACATAAATTGTAAATATATAAAGAACATTTAAAAAAACATGTTGTTTACAATGTGAATCAGGTGATTATTATAATAATGTAGAGATTGTCATTCAGTCTTTCAATGTTTACACTTATTGAAATAATTTTTTGGATTTACTGTATCTTCCGCGGAGCGTGCTGTAGAGATGCTGTCGATGCTGGATGATGAAGAGTATGTAATTGACTCCATGTCACTTTCTGGCTCGCAATCACTTTCATCTGACGGCAACTGTCCAACAGAAGAAATACAAATGAACATTTATTATCACCTTCTACAAACTTAAATACAAATCTTATAATTATTAATATTTTTGGAATTATCTGAATAATTTTCTCATACCACATATATAAAAAATATTTCAGCTGAAGACATGCTGTGGTAGCCGGATGATAAAGAGCACGTGGATGATGAAGAGTATGTGTATGATGTTAGGTCACTGTCTGGATCGCCGGCACTTTCACTGGAACGTTCATCTGACAGCAACTGTCCAACCGAAGAAATAAAAATGAACATTTATTATCACCTTCTTACAAACTTAAATACAAATCATATAATAAGTGATGTTTAAAGAACTATCTGAATAATTTTCCCATACCTCATCTTCCCTGCCATCTGAAAACATCTCTACAAACTAAAATAAAAACAATCATCACATTTACTTTCTCACAAAAAAGTTTACACATTAAAATCAGATACTGAAGTCTGTACTTCAGTTTTCATCCATACAATTTCTTTAAAAGAAATTTCATATTGAAAAGTGACTGGAACTGTCCAAGCAGATGAAAATATCCTTATCTTTTTACATTCATCATCTTTTAAAATGATAATAAATAAAGTATATTGAAGTATTTTTTTAAATTGTCCTTATGTTTAGAACAATTTGAATAGCTTTCTTACCTCATCTTTGGAATTGTGCCGGTCATCACCCAGCAATGGTCTGACCTGAAATGATCAGAAAATGTAAAGCATATTTGTTTTCTCACACACTTATGAGATGTGATGCTTATAATTGTTTGAAATTATTGTAATAACTGAATTTCTTACCTCATAATATTCAGTGTCCTCTATGAAGACTGTATCTTCGTCTTCACTGTCTTCATCACTGCTGAATAAAATGTTGTTTTCCAATGAGTCCACATCACATTCCAGCCAGCAGTCCTCTGGCAGAATCTGTCCGAAGAGAAGTAAGAAACAAACTTTTACTCACACTTTCTGGCATCTTTAACAATGATGACTATAAAGCATCAAGATATTTTTAGAATTATTTAAATAATGTCCTTTCTTACCTCATCTTCCAGACAGTCCTCGTTGGAGCCATCGAGTTGCAGCAACTGTTCGAGCTTAAATTAGAAAAAAAATATTTAAGAGCTTTACACCCAAAATTCTTCACACAATACAGTATAATGCTAACATCTATCGATCAAGTTTTTAGTCTTTAACATTTGTCCTTAGGATTTTTTACATCTTCATTGTCTGAGTCATTTAGGAAGACTCTGTAGGGAAACTCAGAGTCTTCGCTGTCGGGAAACTCAGAGTCTTCGCTGTCGGGAAACTCAGAGTCTTCGCTGTCGGGATACTCAGAGTCTTCGCTGTATTCATCTGATGACTCCTCATCACTGTCCAGCAAATAGTCCTCTGGCTGAAGCTGTCCCAAAAACAGAAGAAAGAACAGAATTTGAGAGAAGGATATTTGTTGAAGATGACTAAATGATATAATTGATCTGAAGTGAATAGGTTCTAGTGTGTAGATGGCATTGTGTAGCATTTTTCCTCCTCACCTCTGAGGAAGTTTCACTTGAAGATTCCGATCGAGGTGCCTGTGAGACCACATGTGGGACCTGATATCGCATCTGTTAAAAGCAGAATTGGACAATATAGTATTAAGATAGATCGTCTTGTTGCAGAATGATTGGAGTTAGAGGAAGTTGTAATGTTTTCTCACCTCAATGTCTCTAAAGAATTCTTCCATACAAGAGAGATCCAGTACACGGTGTCTCCTGACGTGACTCGTAGCCATAACAACAAAGACTGAAGCCTATAAGCCTATATAAAGATAAGACATAACAATATCAATAACAACAAATATAGAATTGTGTAAAGTTGATCTGTAGATGGCCCTGTTTGACTTCTTAAACTTGACATCTTTACAGAATCCCATCAGTTCATTTGAGATTTATACATTTATAATCTTAATATAAAGCCACAGACAGGTTATTAATGCTAATATAAAGCCACAGACAGGTTATTAATGCTAATGTAAAGCCACAGACAGGTTATTAATGCTAATGTAAAGCCACAGACAGGTTATTAATGCTAATGTAAAGCCACAGACAGGTTATTAATGCTAATGTAAAGCCACAGACAGGTTATTAATGCTAATATAAAGCCACAGACAGGTTATTAATCCTAATATAAAGCCACAGACAGGTTATTAATGCTAATGTAAAGCCACAGACAGGTTATTAATGCTAATGTAAAGCCACAGACAGGTTATTAATGCTAATATAAAGCCACAGACAGGTTATTAATGCTAATGTAAAGCCACAGACAGGTTATTAATGCTAATGTAAAGCCACAGACAGGTTATTAATGCTAATGTAAAGCCACAGACAGGTTATTAATGCTAATATAAAGCCACAGACAGGTTATTAATGCTAATGTAAAGCCACAGACAGGTTATTAATGCTAATGTAAAGCCACAGACAGGTTATTAATGCTAATATAAAGCCACAGACAGGTCATTAATGCGAATATAAAGCCACAGACAGGTTATTAATGCTAATGTAAAGCCACAGACAGGTTATTAATGCTAATGTAAAGCCACAGACAGGTTATTAATGCTAATATAAAGCCACAGACAGGTTATTAATGCTAATATGAAGCCACAGACAGGTTATTAATGCTAATGTAAAGCCACAGACAGGTTATTAATGCTAATGTAAAGCCACAGACAGGTTATTAATGCTAATGTAAAGCCACAGACAGGTTATTAATGCTAATATAAAGCCACAGACAGGTTATTAATGCTAATATAAAGCCACAGACAGGTTATTAATGCTAATGTAAAGCCACAGACAGGTTATTAATGCTAATGTAAAGCCACAGACAGGTTATTAATGCTAATATAAAGCCACAGACAGGTTATTAATGCTAATATAAAGCCACAGACAGGTTATTAATGCTAATGTAAAGCCACAGACAGGTTATTAATGCTAATATAAAGCCACAGACAGGTAATTAATGCTAATATAAAGCCAAAGACAGGTTATTAATGCTAATATAAAGCCACAGACAGGCTATTAATGCTAATGTAAAGCCACAGACAGGTTATTAATGCTAATATAAAGCCAAAGACAGGTTATTAATGCTAATGTAAAGCCACAGACAGGTTATTAATGCTAATATAAAGCCAAAGACAGGTTATTAATGCTAATATAAAGCCAAAGACAGGTTATTAATGCTAATATAAAGCCACAGACAGGTTATTAATGCTAATGTAAAGCCACAGACAGGTTATTAATGCTAATGTAAAGCCACAGACAGGTTATTAATGCTAATGTAAAGCCACAGACAGGTTATTAATGCTAATATAAAGCCACAGACAGGTTATTAATCCTAATATAAAGCCACAGACAGGTTATTAATGCTAATGTAAAGCCACAGACAGGTTATTAATGCTAATGTAAAGCCACAGACAGGTTATTAATGCTAATATAAAGCCACAGACAGGTTATTAATGCTAATGTAAAGCCACAGACAGGTTATTAATGCTAATGTAAAGCCACAGACAGGTTATTAATGCTAATGTAAAGCCACAGACAGGTTATTAATGCTAATATAAAGCCACAGACAGGTTATTAATGCTAATGTAAAGCCACAGACAGGTTATTAATGCTAATGTAAAGCCACAGACAGGTTATTAATGCTAATATAAAGCCACAGACAGGTCATTAATGCGAATATAAAGCCACAGACAGGTTATTAATGCTAATGTAAAGCCACAGACAGGTTATTAATGCTAATGTAAAGCCACAGACAGGTTATTAATGCTAATATAAAGCCACAGACAGGTTATTAATGCTAATATGAAGCCACAGACAGGTTATTAATGCTAATGTAAAGCCACAGACAGGTTATTAATGCTAATGTAAAGCCACAGACAGGTTATTAATGCTAATGTAAAGCCACAGACAGGTTATTAATGCTAATATAAAGCCACAGACAGGTTATTAATGCTAATATAAAGCCACAGACAGGTTATTAATGCTAATGTAAAGCCACAGACAGGTTATAAATGCTAATGTAAAGCCACAGACAGGTTATTAATGCTAATATAAAGCCACAGACAGGTTATTAATGCTAATATAAAGCCACAGACAGGTTATTAATGCTAATGTAAAGCCACAGACAGGTTATTAATGCTAATATAAAGCCACAGACAGGTAATTAATGCTAATATAAAGCCAAAGACAGGTTATTAATGCTAATATAAAGCCACAGACAGGCTATTAATGCTAATGTAAAGCCACAGACAGGTTATTAATGCTAATATAAAGCCAAAGACAGGTTATTAATGCTAATGTAAAGCCACAGACAGGTTATTAATGCTAATATAAAGCCAAAGACAGGTTATTAATGCTAATATAAAGCCAAAGACAGGTTATTAATGCTAATATAAAGCCACAGACAGGTTATTAATGCTAATGTAAAGCCACAGACAGGTTATTAATGCTAATATAAAGCCACAGACAGGTTATTAATGCTAATGTAAAGCCACAGACAGGTTATTAATGCTAATATAAAGCCAAAGACAGGTTATTAATGCTAATATAAAGCCAAAGACAGGTTATTAATGCTAATATAAGACACATGAAATATATAAAAGATATAAGATTAAGACAGACTAATGTTGAACAATAGGAAGTTAACACAATGTTGTGACTATTGCAATGTCCAGACATTGAATTAAAAATGTAAGTAATAAAATATTAAATATCTTCAATTTTCGCCATTAACAGAACGATGATCAAATTAAATATTTATGCAGATGACGGTGTGAAACTTCAGTTTTTAACGCTTAAATGAAATAAAAGAGTTTATTTTCTCACCGTTAGTCCGTTTGCGTCTGCGCGTCGTCGTCGAGAAATCCGCCGAACAAACCTCGTGAGAATTCCAAAGATGACGTAACACAGATCACGTGATCAGCGCGTGCACGCATATGAAAAGTGTTAAAATTACATTTATTAAGTTCAAATTAAAAGTTAACCGCTTTGAAATAAACTGCATTTACAAAGTTATTGTTTTATAAAATATTTTAATGTTAATTCAGTTTATATAGCTTTATATTCAGTTTATTATTAGATTCACAAGATCTCGTACATTGGCGCGCATATTGTTATCTCGCGAGATTTTGAATGCTGGCTCTGATGTCTCTGTTAAGTAACTTTGACATTTAATTTTATAAAATATAATTTCAGTGTTGCCAGGATCATCACTACATGTCCTGATTATATCTGTTAGATATTGAGAATATTTAAAATAGCAAAAGAGTTGAAATAGAACAAATTACAGTAGCTGAGATCTTTTTTTGAAACACAGAAACTCTGAAATACTTTATAATGCTTTTATATATTTTTATAATATAAAAGAAACTGTTGTACATTTAAATAGAGAGCATTGTGTTATATGTTGTGTTTAGCAAAGACGCCACCTTATGGTAAGATCTCTCACACACACACACACACACACAC
>CM065671.1:17477097-17492097 GCA_033220385.1 Triplophysa yarkandensis | reverse complement strand
TTTACCTGCAAACTGCAAAAGTGTTTTCACAGTATAGCATACCAAGCATACCAAAATGCACTCTAGAATTTTACAAATAATTACAAAATAAATGTTCAGAAAATGTTCTCATAACACATTGCGCTATGTAACTTGTTTACGTGCAGCAGTCGTATCTACAGGTCAGATGTCTGTGGTCTGTAAGGGCACATGGTGAGCTGTTTATCATTCAGTATCAGTCAGGACGACTGGAGAAAATCATTTCACTTGAGAAAATGGAGCCTACATTGTCTGTTTTAGAAGAGGATCCCTGCTGTTCATTGTGTGGTCAAATCTTCAACGTTCCAGTTGTTCTTTGCTGTATTTTATGTGGGCACAGCTTCTGTGAAATTTGTTGTCAGCCGTTTTTGGAGAGGAAAGGTTATGAATGTCCATTCTGCACAGAGATCCCAGAATCATGTCTTACAATACTCGAGCAGCAAAGGATGAAGGTATTAAATGTAACATGACATGACTTAAAGATAAAAAAGAAACACAGAAACATTACAAATTGATTTCGGATTCTGCATATAAATTAAGGGCAATATCTTTTCATTCTTTCTGTCATCATTTATGTACCCTCACGTGACTTTCTCTTTTCTCCAGAACATAAAAGAAAATTTAATGAGGAAAGTCTCAGTGATTTGTAGTATTGTTGTTGTTTGCAAACAAACATTTTCTAAAATATCTTCTTTTGTGTTCTGCAAGTAAAATAGGTTTAAAATGACAAGAGGGATGTAAATAACGTCAGATTTAAGGTTTTGTCTTAACTTTCACTTTAAGAAGATATTTTGAAAATGTCTCAGTGGTTTCTCGTTCATATAGGGATCAATGTTGTTCAACTACCAACATTTTTCAAAATATCTTCTTTGTGTTCTGCAGACGCAAGTCATACAGGTTTGAAACAACAAGAGGGTAAGTGATTTAAGAATTTTCCTTTGGGTGTAAACTCTCCCTTTAAAAAACTTTAACAGGTGTTTATTCATCTTTCATGATTTAAGTTTGTTTATTAAAATTAGTTTGAGCTGTTAAGTATTATTAATCCACTCCATTAGAACGATATATGATCTTGACACACTCCCACTGCTATATCCGTGCTAAGCTCAAATAACTCCAACATGCGACCCTTGATGTTGCCTAAGACAATGTTTGTGTGCCACACTTGCGTCCATCAAAAGACTCCAGCTTTACACCGACTTATGGAGTGTTAACTGGAGCCAATCAGAAGCCAGATCTTTTCAGACTGGTCTTAGGTGGGTAGGTGGAGCGTCCCGTGAACCCCTTTGCTCAATGAAGGACTCAGAGAAGTCATGGCTACCAAGCAATCCCATCTTGAAGAAGACCTCTCCTGCCCCATCTGTGGAAGCATCTTTGAAAAGCCAGTGGTACTGTTTTGCAGACATCGCTTCTGTAAATCATGTGTGGAGAGCCTGTGGAACAGTGTGGGTGCTTGCCAATGTCCTCTCTGTTGTCAGCCGTCATCTATGGGAGAGCTCATAGTCAATACTACGCTTGAGAAGACCTGCGAAGGATTTCTGAAAGAGAGGTCCAAAAATGACCCTCTGGCATGCAAGGAACATGGAGAGAAGCTGAGTCTGTTCTGTTTGGAGGATCTGACACCCGCTTGTGGCAAATGCAAGTCTCAGGCCAACCACAAGGGTCACAGGTTATATTCTTTAGACGAGGCTTCCCAGGACTGTAAGGTAGGCCTACACACAATCTCTTGTCTTTTATTTGTAAATTAAAATCATCTTCAAGGTTGTCTTTGGCTGGTTTTATTAGCATGCTATTATTAGTTGTGTGTTCTTGCTGGTCTTGTGCCTCCTGGCAAGACTGAAACAAGACGCCCGTGTGCTTTTCCAGTCTCACTTTCCTTTCTTGAAGTACAGCTTAGCTTACAGCTGATGAAAGGAAACACCCGTGTCTAAAGTTCTTCACTTTAAGGTCAAGACTAAGGTCAGATCAGGGTCTTACAAGGCCTGTTCTTAATAGATATAGTGGGATTTAACATTTTTCCAGCAAGTGACGTTTGCCGTCTTTTAAACAGATTGCATATAGCTCTATCCCTCAGCTTCCATATGTACAAGCAGCACTACAGGTCAAGAGGCAGCTAAAACTGAAAGTGAAACTGAGAGTCGACACATCAGGGCAGAGATCTTTTCAGAATCCATGACCCATCTTTGTGTATGTATGACCCAAACTAGTGACCCGCAGGGTCAAATGAGTGGTTACAGGTTTATGATGTCATTAAAGTGCATTTTTTAGGTGGATCTTTTCAAAAAATGCTATATAATATACAACACTAAATCTTCAGTGTTTTAAGATCTTATGAAACTGTTATGTTTGCTTTAGATTAGAATAAGCTGTTACTCTATATCTCCTTGCACAAAGGGCAAACACATGGAATTCCATTTGTTTTGTAGAGAGGAATGAGAGAGTAGTTGTAAGTCGCTGCTGGACACACACAGCTTTTCTTAAATTATAGTTTAATAGGTCTTATTAAATTAGAGTATTAGAAACACAAAGCATATAAAAACAGCAAAAATTTTTACAACAAGGGTTTTTTAAACATGTTCGCTGCAAAAATCAATGTCTAACTAAGCATGTTTGTCATGTTTTCTAGAACAAATGTCTAAATGTTCTTAAATTCAATATTTAATAAAAAAAAGATTTGCTTCATAAGGAAAGACCCAAAATAAACCAAGCAGATTATCTACTTATAGGGTTCGTACCTTAATGAAAGCATAAACATTTTTCCTAACTTGTATGTTCTTTCATAAAGACTTTTCGTATCATGGATATGACTTTTTATTGACTTGAATGACTTTTCATTTTCAGGAGGAACTCAAAAATGCATTAAAACCACTTCGAGAAAAGCTGAAGCTCTACCAGAAAGCTAAACTTACTTGTGAGCAATCGGTGGAGCACATTAAGGTACTTTTACTTATCATGGGAATGTTTATTAAAGTAGAGAATCTGTTGAAAAACGTTTTGAAATCTTATGCTAGAATCAGGCAGATCATACAGAGAGACAGATACGAGTGGAGTTTGAAGCACTGCACCAGTTCCTCCGGGACGAGGAGGCGTCCAGGCTCTCTATGTTAAAACAAGAGAAACTTCAGAAGAGCCAGATAATGAAAGACAAGATTGAAGATCTGGAAAATGACATCACATCTCTCACCAACACTGTTAGAAGTATTGAACAGGAAATGAGATCTCAGGATATACCATTCCTCAAGGTAAGCATTAAAAATAATTAAATACCTAAATAAACAATCAACACTTTGACTTTATAGTGATCTGCTTTTCTTTTATTCACATAGAATTACAAAGACACTATAAAAAGGTACCAGCCACCACATATCTTTGGAAACACCTTTACCCTGTATCAAATGAACCCAAAATAACTGTGTGTTCATCGCTGTATTTACAGAACCTGGCGTATTCCCCAGGATCCAGATATGGTGACAGACTCTCTACTTGATGTAGCCAAATACCTGGGCTCCTTGAAGTTCAAAATCTGGGAAAGAATGAAGGATATTATTACATATAGTAAGTATATACAGTATTACGGTAGACTAGATCTAACGCTGTCAGATTCATCAATCGTGATTAATTGATTTCATAATAAATGCTAATAAGTTTTTGATAAGTGTGTGTGCAGTTTATTTTAAGATATGTATGTACAAATACAAAAATGACAAAGTAAAGCATTTTTGTTGTCACTCTATAGGACACATTTACAGTATCTTTGTCGACTGTGCACTAACATGCATGTATACAAATTACATATAATATCATTTTTGTTATGTAAAGCAAGCAAGTCAAACACATTAAATGAACACAACAATATTTGGTAATTGCAAAGCACTTTTTGGATCACATACAGCTCTAGGAAAAATGCAAGGATGCTGCAAAACTCTGTGTCTCTTTGTCTCTTTCTCTCAAAGGATGATTAAAAATACTCATTCATATAAATATATTCATTAAATAGGGACAGGACCAGAGAGTTTAAAGTTCATATTGATTTTAACTTAATAATTCTCATTATTTCTGACAACATATATTTTAATTTATGCATATTTATTGTTATGCCGTTGTTGGGTGACTCTTAACTAAAACACGCATTAAATCATTCAAAATGATGCAAATTATTCACCTTTAATAGTTTTAAGCTGCAATTAGATTGTCTTGGAATTTGGAATTAAATAAGTCTTTTTCAAATCATTCTGCAATTAAATCTTGCATATGCCAGACATTAGTGGTATAGATTCACCCCATTATTTGTTATTTTTCACTCTGTATTCCACTGTTAACGTTTCATTCATTCCTATACTTTAGTTCCAGTGACCCTCGACCCAAACACAGCTGCCAGCTGCTTCCTCCTGTCAGAAGATCTATCTACATTACAATGGTGTGTTCAAACATATCATTTCCCAGACAACCCCGAACGCTTCGATCTGAGCGCTGAGATGCTGGCCAGCGAGGGCTATAGTTCGGGCCGTCATAGCTGGGATGTAGAGGTCAAAGACAACACCTACTGGGTCATTGGAGTGGCAAGCGCGTCCATCAACAGGAAGGGCAAGCATGTGCTCACCCCTACAGAAGGATTCTGGACCATTCGACTGCGCAACGGAGAGTACAAAGCCTGTACTGCCCCATGGTCTCCTCTCAATACGGGTAAAGAGCTGCAGGTGGTGAGGGTTGTATTGGACATGGACAGATCTAAGGTGGCTTTTTATGACCCACGGGAGAGGACTCCTCTGTTCACCTTCACAGACATTACCACTTTAACAGCATTCCCATACTTCTGCAGTGCCTGTAAGGAACATCCATTGAAAGTGTTGCCGGCGAGGATGACTGTTACTTTAGACTGATGGGGGTAAAGAATGTCCCACTCAGCGGTTCTCGTCCTGAACCTCTAGTCTCTTGTTACATGTTGTATGTGGGTGAGTTAAATAAAAATAACCCTGCAGTTCCACTTGCTTTGGATTTAGGAAACCAAAGACACTCATAGAGCACTTCCATTTTATTTGTACTTTTAATAGTCTGTATGACCTTTTTCCACTACAAAGAACCTTTTGTGAAACAGAAATGTTCTGCGGGACATTTTCATTTACTGATCAGATTGTCAGTTCATAGCTACATGACTTTCTAATGCAGAACACAAAAGAAGATATTTTCAAAAATGTACCTACATTCTTCAAAATATATTTATTTTCTGCTAAAGAAAGTAAGTCATCCAGGTTTGAAGTGGGTAAGTATGGGATGACATAATTTTTATTTTGTGTGAACTATCCCTTTTAAAGTCTTTAGGGATCCAAAATCAATGAATCGTGTAGCACTTCTATTTTACCACAGGGAGATTCAAATAAAAAGGTCATGTTTCACCCCAACATCAACAGAAATCGTTCAACAAGTAAATGATTTTAATGTTGGTCTACATGTTTTTAGTATAATTATTTCTTCAAAAAAATAAAGTTAAAAACTCTTTTTTGACTTTTTGATTGACTTACAATACTTTTTTGTGGACACAACGACCTTCATTCACACAGTAAAATTAGTTTTGTAAAATAAAATGCCAGTTATATTATAAAATAAAATTGACCGTAGTTTACTTTCAAAACATCTATTTTCTGGAATCTAAAAGAATGTTTTACTCAATTTTGATTTATTTTAAATTTTTCTGGACGCAATAAGATTCCTAAATACATAATGAAATAAGTTATTTTTCATTTGCCATCGTTATAAAAATAAAGGACGTGGGGTTTTAAAAAAAATAAATATTATACAAAACATCCGAAAAATCGACTCAGATCAAAACTCAGATATGAATTTCATTTTTGAAGTAAGAATATTTATTCATTGCATTATTCATTCAAAACTCTTTAGAGAATTAATATGATTACTCAATATTCATCTAAACAAGTTTATCTTTGTCATACAAGTATCATGGTATTAAAAAAACTCTGTGCTATGACTTATGGTTAAAGCTTAAGAAGGTTAGCAATAAGGCACTTTGTGGCTATTTGTATATACTCAGTATCTTTCAATATTCTAAAAAAGTCCCTTTCGGCTAGAAAATGTAACAATGTTTGTATAATAAAAAATTTAAATCTGTTAACATTCACATCTTATCATATTTTATCTAGTGGCATAAGTCTAGTGTCAATAGAAAGATATACCTCATTCTTAGTCTTGCCTATTGACAGTAGTGTCTTTAGTAAAACCAGTTGTACACAACCATCTTAGGAGAATAATAGATTACAGAAATAATTCACTCTTACTATTTTATCAATTGCATATCTGACAGTTTGTCATTTGCAAGGCACAGCTTTTGCTTTCTAATACTACAATGTGAAAGCTCTGAAATGTAACACTATTATTTTAATATTAAAAATGTGTCTAATACTACAAAAACCAATCCCTGGGGTTATGCTCACATTATGGTGATTTTGTCAATACGGAGGTTCAAAAGGTGCGCTTTGACTGCTTTCTTCATCTCATAGAGACATCCTGCCTTCTTTAAAGGCATTGTACAGGTCTTCTGTCACAAGCTCATATCGACCTGCTCTGGAGTTAAGAAAGTAGATCTGGTCATTTGTGAGCCGTGGGTCATACCCTTCCCTTTGCAATCTGGTCTTCTGAATTTTAAATGTTCCTGTAAAAGAGTGAAAGTAAAAAACTGGAACATGAAGAATGTTTGAAATCATCGAACATGACATACTACAATACTGGTCAAACACGTTTTTATTCATTTAATAAAAATTTTACTGATATGAATGACTTTGACTGAATATTGAAGAAAGAACAGCCAATAAAGAGTGCGTAATACACAGACACCTATACATTCCTCAAAAAGCATCTCTTGATAAAATGAAAAGAACAAATTCACTGAAGATGGAGAAGTGTGTACACCAGCTAGAGAGCAGGTAGATTCAGTGAGCAGGTCGCTTTAGATAAAAACGTCTGCTAAATGCACAAATGTAAATGTAGATGATCAAATATAAAATGTTTTATTTTATTTATTTTTATAGTATTATTCCCTTAGTTCCCTTTGTTATATTTCATATTTTTTGCTTATTATTAAAAATAATTTGAAAACTTTTGACCGGTAGTGTATATTAAGCATAAGGGAATAATCTGCATAAAAAATAAAATGTATTTTTTCACCCTCATTTCATTTTCAACCATTTTCAAACAAAGTGTGAATACAGTGGATGTCTATGGGCCCCTGATGTGTGGTTTCCAACATTCTAAGAAAGTCTTAAGTTTTGGTATAACAGTGAGTAAATTACTTTTTTTGTAAATGTATTTGGAAATCGGACTCTTGGGTGTCTTGTGCTCTAAAGGCAGATGTTAACGCATTTTTGTGCTTACAGAATAAGCGCTTGAAACAAATCACATATCACTATACATATCTACATTTCTACATTTCTAACCTGTTGTATCCACACATGGTGAGATTCGTAGAAACACTGGCCGTGCATATGGTGGCAGAGCTTGCTGAACGACCCTCAGGAAAGATTCACAGTTAAAGCTTCCGCTGGAATGAGCGATGGCAGCCATTCCAGCCTTTCCCTCCACACCTGAGCAGACAGACACACACAAAAACACTTTATATCTGAGGTCTCTGAAGTATAGGTACATGTTGGTTTTCAGAAGACATGTTTGTTTTATTTCCTCACCTGGAATTGATACTCCAAACACTGCCACATCAGTCTGTTCCAACAAACTACTCAACGTTCCCTCCACTTCAGTAGTAGAGACATTCTCACCCTTCCAACGAAAAGTATCACCACTGCGGTCCCGGAAATACATGTATCCAAGTTCATCCATAACCAAAACATCACCTTAGGGACACCAAACCAAAATGTTCTGTATTTTGCAAAAAATAACCTAGACTGTAGTTGATAAAGCTAAAGACTGCACCACCTGTTTCTTTTTTTTTTTTTAAGTTACAGACAGACATTTGTAATCAAAATAATTTACAATTTATAGACAAGCACGTTCCCAGCACCTGAAAGATACGCAGAGTCGTCTTTCTTGAACACATTGTGAGCAATCTTCTTTCTGGTGGCATCCTGATTGGCATATCCGTCAAAGCGTCGCAGAGGATCCTGCTGGTTTATTCTCCCCACCAGCAGTCCAGGCTCTCCTGTGAGCAATACACAAAGAGAATAACTGATTATATATCACAACTGGAAAAAAAACCTGCAAGGGAAGAACTGATTTTCTTGCAGAAATTGCAGAAACGTAAAACAGATTTTCATATAATTGTAGTATATACGTTCCAAGTGTAATAATCAATGATTTAATTTATATATATATATTTTCAATCAAAGAAGCACAGGGAAATGCAATAGATGTGTTCTCTTTATGCAAACATTGAGAAACTTCACAACTTTTTTATTTAATTTTAATAATTAGCATGAATTAATAACATTCTTGTTAAAGGAAATATTGGCATTTGTCAATTCAAATTGTTGAATGATAATACTGATAATACGATAATTTAAAATGTACATATTTGTCAGGTTTTGCATAGAATTGTGATGTTTTCGTTCCAGTGATATATCAACAGGACAACATTAAATATAAAAAAATTTAAATTAATAATTTATTTAATTCATTCAATAATGTTTTCAATCAAAAGACTGATGAATAATATCAGATTTAATTTAAGCAAATGCTTAATTTCTTCACATTTTCAAAAGCTTTGTCCACACCAAAAGCAAACTGAACAAATGAACAGAAAAATTACACATGAATGCGTCAAACCTGTGATATTCACCTCAACAGATAAATCCAACAGAAAAAGTGTTTTCGATTGAACATACCGGGTTGACACGGCACACATAGTCCCTGTTTATCCCGTACCAGTTCCATGGTCTCCTCATTGACTTTCACCAGCCGGATGGGGTACACGTTTGGCAGAATACGACTATTAAACCCACAAGCTCCAACCTGGTGTTATGAGAGAGGTTGTTTACTTGTCACTACATAGTTTTTAACTAAAACAAATAATTTATAAAAATGTACTGTCATTTCACATAATAACATTAATTTAACCTTGCCGTCCATATTGGCAATGCTACAGTTACACTCTGTGGCTCCATAGAACTCTCCAATCTCCTTTACTCCAAAACGCTGTGTGAAAGCCTCCCACACACTGGGCCGTAATCCATTCCCTACAGCTAATCGAACCCGGTGTTGGCGTTCTGATGGGCGTACAGGCTGAGACAGCAGATATCGGCAGATCTCACCTATATACTGCACAATCTAGATAGAATGAAAAGAAAACAGACTGCTGTATATTCACTGGACATTTATAACATTTTTTCCCCTTTTCACTTTTTTTGTTAAATTGACTGGTTTGTGTTTTTTAATTGGTTTGGCTTGGTTTTGAATATTTTGAAACATTGTTGTAGCACTTGTTCACCTATTGTTGTCTCTGCTATTTACGGCTTGTCTCCTCGACTCTGTGTAAGTCACTTTGGATAAAAGCGTCTGCTAAATGCCTAAATGTAAATGTATAACAATTATATAATATTTATAATATAAGACTAATATTTGGTATTACAACAATCTTATATTGTATATAATACACAATTTGTTGAATTTATTTTATAGTAATTTTATTAAACAGTTTCCTAAATAAATTGTGTAGCTTTGTGAAATTTAGTTAAAATAATACTTGACATACTTTTAACCTACTAACAAGTTCATTTACATTTATTTTCCAAATTTTTTTTTAGAAACAATTTTTTTAATAAAGTTAAGGTCACAAAGATGTGCATTTACTGTATTTTGTAGCTGCTAAATCCTTCTATAAAAATACTTAGTATTTGTGAAATATTTTTCTTTCCTTTTTTTAAGTCAGTTTTTTTATTTTTTTGATGTATGGAAAATCTTAAGAAAAACAACATGCATTAGCTAATGCAGTCCAATACATTTATTTTCATAATGGAAGACCTCAATAAAACTGACTTACAGTACAGTTGTGTTTAATACAGTCTTCCCAAAAGCGGCTTGCAGAAAACTTCTTCTTGACCACCACAGTTAAACCATGAATTAAACACTGGCCCACCCCCATAATATTACCTGTTCAAACACACAAAGCATATATTGAGCACACTGTTAAACAGATCTTAACACACATACTGTTGATGTATAAGACATACCTGCAGAATGGTAGAGGGGTAAACAGTCATAGATAATGTCATCTGGGCGCATACGAAAAGAATGGTACCCAAAAGCAGCAATTCTGAAATACCTAGAAAACCCAAATATTAACCAAAGTGAGTCGACTAATAAATTGTCTAAACCAAGGGTTTTAAAACTGTGGTCCGGGGACAACCACTTCCTCTTCACTTCATTTCACTTCCTCTTTCTCTTCACTTCACTTCACTTTCTCTTCACTTCACTTCACTTCACTTTCTCTTCACTTCACTTTCTCTTCACTTTCTCTTCACTTCACTTTCTCTTCACTTTCTCTTCACTTTCTCTTCACTCTAACTTCTACTTTCACTTTACTTTCTCTTTCTCTTCACTCCAGTCCACTTCACTTTGTCTTCCCTTCACTTCACTTTCTCTTCACTCTAACTTCTAGTTTTACTTCACTTTCCCTTCACAAGTTGAGGACAAACACAATACAATTATTAATATGTTTATCACAATCTTTGGGACACTTTAAAGAAATAAAAAGACAAATTAAACTTGTAAGTTGAAACATTATTTTTGTTTCACAATTTTTATATCTTTGAAGAGAGTTTTCTCACTATAGTACTCAATGATCATATTTGAAGGTCCCTGGCATTGTAAAGTTTGAAAATCCCTGGTCAAAGTGACTGTGAAAAGTTCAAATAAGTTTTTCAACTTACCGACTGTGCACCACTATAGCAGCTTTGGGGAGTCCTGTGGTGCCTGATGTGTAGATGTAGAACAGACGATCTGTAAAAATGGTTAAAAAATAATCATTGAACGTTGTACTGATTGAAGTTGTGTTGAACAGCTGCTGAATGTACAAAAAGTGTAGTTAATGGAAAGTATTTTATCAAGTTATTTTAAAGGCATTAACAATCAAATCTCTTTCAAACCATTAACCTTTTCATATGTGTGGATGTTGGGTATTTGAGATTTTAAGCTTAAAAGTATGATTTCCGAAATACAAAATCGAGCACACATCTCATGGATGTTTAATGGTAAATTTTTTTAACTATTTAGACAGAGTTGCTCCTTAATTTAACTGCTACTGTAAAAATTAATTTGACGTCCTGCTCACTTCATTTTCATCCCATCTCATCTAAAGTGGTCTTAACAGTGGAGGATTCCAGACAAGACCATCCAAATCTCATGAGAGCTGTCACCGCTGATCTTAAGATGATATTTCCCTACCACAAGCCAATTAAAACTCTGATTTACATTCTACTCAACATTGTGACTTATTCATTGTCATTATGCATGCAAACCTATTTCACTGTAGCTCAATTCTAAATTGTGTTTGTAATTAGTTTGTAAATATTCACTACAGATACAGTGGATGTTGAGAAGAATATAATAAAGAGAGCTATCCCTTGAGATCAAGATACACTTTACTAATGTAATGTTTTCTTGTCCTGCTTATGAATTTTAATCAGTTGTCTTGAAGTTTCACAATTGCTTAACTATCTGTAATACATAATGACCTGCAATATAAAATTCTTTAAATAAATGCAATAGTTAAACAGGTAAATAAATGTTAATAAAATGAAAAGAATATCATTTATTCACCCACTTGACATGTCAAACCTGTGTGACCTTTTTTATATCATAAGAAAACAAGAATATATTTTGCAGAATGTCCGTAACAGACAAATGTTTATCCCAATTGACCACAAATCCAACAGTTTTCTGTTAAAAAATCCTGGACTACATGACAACAGAATTCTTGGTTTGAGGTGAACAATCCCCTTTTGATTATTTATTAAAAAAAAACCTTAATATTGTCATTTCCTTGTCGTAGAGCTCTGCTTTATAGGTAAACCTTGAATTTTCTATGGCTCTCACCATTAGTGCCCTTGGTTGAGGTGCACAGCGGGGGATGTCGGGGAGCAGATGCCAGAATGGAGTCGAGAGGCTGAGATTTCAGAGCCGCCAACTGGTCTGGATTCAGATCACCAGCGCTGAACCGGACCATGTTCTCACTCAAGGAAGAGTTCACTTCCAAGACAGCTGCAAACAAACAAAATGTAATTTCCGATTTGTTTGAAAACAACATGAACTTGATTTCTGATTTGATTTCAAATTGTCTCTACTCTCAGTCAACCTCAAGCAATCTTTATAACTCACCGTCTGCCAGCTCTGCTCCAAACACCAGCGCTCGAGATTCAGACACACCCATACAGTGCAGCAGCGAATCCCGTCTGAGGTTGAAGTTGATCAGTGCTGCCTCCACGCCCACTTTGGCCAGCCCGAGCCAGAGCGCCACCTGGAGCGGGCGGCTTTCCATGAAAAGTGCCACCACATCCCCTGAGGTCCAGCCCTGGCTCAGCGCCCAGTTGGCCACAGAGTTGGAGATCTGGTCTAACTGGGTGAAGGTCCACGTTTCACCGGTGGCTTCATACACGAGAGCTGGTTTGTCGGGGTGCTTAGCCACAGTTTTTGCAAAGATGGATGGTATGTTGTCTCCATTGCGAACGTGACGCCATAGTGCCAGTTTAACCTTCAAGAGCACATTCAGACCGCTGAAGGACAAGACAGGAGGAAAATAGTTATTTACACCGGCTGAATGAGCACTGGCACACCATATTACACTTGACCTGGTTTAGGAAATAGTTTGTAGTCAGTGGTAATAGCCAAGTGGGACAAGTTACACAATAGTGCTTTGAGCGACCCCTGTTTAAGACTCCAGATCCTGTTGGGACTGTCCTGTCCCAGCGCTGATTCTTTCCACTCTGAATTATTTATTCTACCTTCACTAAAGCGGTAAAGACTAAAAAACTGTTGAAATAACATTACAATGACTAAACAATTAATATATAAATTCTATTAATGCTAAATTATTCATACGTTAAACAATTTTTAAACTAATCTATGGCTTTAGGAAATTAACTTTTATGCCCCTTCATAGTTTGATTAAAATTTCTCCAACAATACCCATGGCCGATTATTTAGAATGATATCTTCTGATACCGATAATTGGTGTTAAATTAATTAGCAATTATTTAATTATACAGGTTATTTATTAATTTATAATTACGTCAATTACAAATTCTATTGAGCATCAAACTGGTGACGTTTCTGAATATTTAAAATCAGAGGACTATTTTTATAATAATTATAATCAGAATGTATTGTTTTTAAACTATTGTATGTACTAATCTATATTTTAGGCACTCTTTGATCGATACTCACTGGACCAGCCGTTATAGAGATTAAACTCCCCCCCAGTATTTAACAGCCGATTACAATTGCTGCAGAACCCCACTCTGCGATCCGTAAGTTTCCAAACCTACAACTGTAGTGTGCATTCTAAGTTTATCGAAGTTTTGCTCATATATATAATAGGACAAATAATAAACTTGTATTGTCAGCAATGGCGGCCATGGCAGAAATATCACTCACAAATGATTTTATCTGTTGGCAGTTGCCACCATTTTAGACAGTTTTGAGCCCTGATTATGATATGATTATGATCATTTTTTTGTTTGTGTCCTCAATTATACATAAATGCCATTAAGCCTCTATTGAACACATTATTAGTTTAAAATTTATATTTATATATCTTGTTGCTTTGTGTTTTTCCTCATGTCTGAAAAACTTGGATTTAGTTCCTGACTCTTTAAGATCCGCTCCCAGTGTACTCTGATTGGTCATACGGTCTAGTTGGTTAAAATTGGGTGTTGGTTAAACTTGGGTGTCAGTTACTGCATCACCACCTGTGATGAGACAGTCAATTTAATCTGGTTACTTCTGTAGCAGGTCTCTGACGACACATCACAGAAGTTTGACTACAATCCTGGCGTTTGCTGTAGTCTAGACATCTGATTTCTATTAAAGACTATGACTGGCTCTATCTTGAACTTTGGGATTTGTAACTTCACAGTTACTTAAGTACTAACAGACACACAAAGGAAATGTAAAAATAAGGTTTGGAATCTGAGAGGCACTTTGAAAGATGGTCAGTGAAAAGTGACATTTTAAAAGCTAGCTCATCCATTTAAAAAAAAAAAAAAATTCTAGCGTTTGTTTATACATACGTAAGTTAGTTGGTCATGTTGTATTGTGTAACGTTCTATTGTTATGTTGTTCTATCCACTGTAATGATGCCGCTTGACAGTCAGTTTTATTTTTTGAATTAAAACTAAAGGATATTGCATGACTTTACACATTGTAATCTATTATACAATGTTACATTTTAAAACATAGTGGTGTTCCTGGTTCGCTTACAGAAGCAAATTGCAAGCACTTTTCCTTTGAGTATGTGCTAACTAGTTGTGGTACCCATTCAGATGACATCCCCAGTAATGTTGTAAGTTAACTTTTTGGGTACAGTGTTCATTCCATAGACAAATCATAAAAGGCTGCGTCATCTAACCAATCACAGCAGTGAGGGTTCATAGAAAGGAGAGGTTAAGAGAGACTGAATCGTTGACCTGCTTCGCATGAGTCGTACACTTATAATTTAGAAATTTGATCTGATCAAATCTATTTTTGGGGGGAAAAAACAATAATGCAAACCTTTAAAATGCCAAAAAGGGGCACTTCCAGGGCTGTAATAGATTGCAAAGATGCTCTTTTTGATCTCAGGGTAAACGCATTTTTTTATAATTTGGTGAAAATATTCTTTCTGACCAAAAAACTATTTTGCTGCTCTGTTTCACTGTTTCCCTTGTATACAGTAGTGGCAGTAATAAACAGGCAAACTCTTACTGTAAGTACAGGCGATCGGAAATAACCCTTATGATATACGTGTGTAATACATGTGCACAGTTATAAAAC
>CM065671.1:17434597-17474597 GCA_033220385.1 Triplophysa yarkandensis | reverse complement strand
TATAATTATGCTAATTATAATACTATAATTATATTACTTCACTACAGTGTGTGCCTTGACTTTCACTTAATATTATAGTATATAATACTATTATAGTATATACTATTAATATTATTGTTATTGTTAATTGTAATAAGCTTAAAAAAACTTAAAAGCCCTCTGTGATAAAAAAGTTTTTCATTTTTATAACAGTAAAATAATAAAATATACTATTATTATACCACAAAAGACGACAACCTAATGTTTTATTATTATAATTAGAATAAAAACAATACTTATTATTGTTATTAATGTTGTTATTATAATATGAAATGTAATATGCTTTTAACAACTGGAAAGCCCTCTGTGGAGAAGAATCAAGTTTTTAATGTTTGTTTTATGATAATAATAAAATAACGAAATCTACTGCTGTTACACCACAAAAATAAGTATTACCACAATCATTACTATTGTTATTATTAGTAGTAGTAGTAGTATTATTATTTATAATTCTAATAAGATTAAAACAACTTAAAAGCCCCCTGTGGTAAAAAACTTTTTATGTATCTGAAGGCGGGCTAGTTTAAATATGTCAATGAACCTGATTTGGAACAACAATAATAATAATAATAATAGAATCTACTTTTGTCACAAAATGATGATAACCCATTGTATTATTAATATAATTATAATAATAACAATACAAATTTGTATTATTAGTATTATTGTTATTATTAATAGGAATAAGCTTAAAACAACTCAAAAGCCCCCTGTGATGAAAATTCAAGCTTATCATGTTCTCTTATAACAATAAAATAATCAAATCTAATATAACTACACCACAAAAATTACGATAACCCCATATTTTGTTATTTTAATTGTAATATTAACAATAGTTATTATTATTATTATTTTTATTATTATTATTATTATTATTATTATTAAATGTAATAAGCTTAAAACAATTTAAAAGACCCTTGTGGATAAAAGTCAAGTTTTCTATGTTTGTTATGATATAAGTAATAATATAATAATAATGGTTATGAATAAATATAAATAACATACAAATGTGTAAATCTGATGGTCAAAAATGAGTTCCAAAATGAAATCCTTCCTCATTTACTCACCTTCTTGTCATTTAGTTTAACTTTTTTAACCGAACAGCAGTGGCAACCATTCACTTCTATTTTATATACACAAAAAAAGCGAATGTGGTCCAGTCACCAACATTCTTTAAAATATCATTTTTTGTTCTATGCAGATGACAGAAACTTTGACAGAAACTTAAAAAGATGACCCAATTGTTATTTAAGGGATGCAATAATCCTCCACAGCTGGACTTTAAAAGTTCTGTAATCTGTTGTGTTTAAATTTTCATGCTAATCTTTTTTTGTAACAGTAAATGAACAGATACATTTCATTCAGCAAAAACAAACATTGCTTTTGAAAGCTACACAGTTGATTGACACATATTTGTTGACTTTTCTAACATACTGACCACAAATATCAAACAATTTATAGTTCTTGTAAACAATCATGTTATCAGTGTAAACTGGTCTGTTTTCTGTTTGAATCTCTGTAGGAGCTGCTCTGTTTGAACACGACTCTGTCGGACTGCAGCAGCTGCAGAATTCTGCACAGGACGGCTCGCCGCAGAAGGATGTAAACCCATGGATCCAGAATCTGATTCCAGCTTGCCAGGCGCAGGGCCAGCAGAAGCATTTCCTCACAGTGGTGCTCCAGTCTGGAGATCCCTGCATAAAACTTGATGACGGATATAAGGATGTAAATCTGCGTAATGAAACGAAACAGGTTTAAAATCCTACATGCAGAAAGAAGCATTAATCGAATGTTCAAAACTTACAAGAAAGGGACTCCAGCAAACGCAGGAGACCACGGCTATCACGGCCAACTGTGTCATCATCTCCACATCCAAGGAACGGAGGGATGAGGAGGAGAAGGATCCCTGTCTCCGAGCGATGCTTGACTTAACACATTGATCCTTAAGCCTCGCCTGGAGCAACTTCATCCCACTCATGGTATTCGAGAGAACCGAGATTGTCAACGATACAAGCCCCATTGTGGAAAAAGCCAAAGCCAAGTTGGCATCTGCTGTGGATAGTGATCCGTACACTGGTAAAAAGCACCAGGTCCCAGGAAACTGAGGTTTGTAGTCCCCCACATTCATCAGTGGGAGTCCGGCGAAACTTAGAGCTGCCGAGGCAATGAGCAAAATGGAGAGACGGATACGTGCGATGGTAACCACGGTCGAGTGGAGGAGAGGTTGCGTGATGCCTATGCAACGCTCCACTGCCATCGCGCTTCCCAGCATCAGAGGGCACAGGCCAAAAAACACCATGCAAGCCCCAAACAGTTTACAGTAAGCTTGTGGAGGCTCTAGGGCCACTGCTGTCCCATGCTGCTTTACTCTTCCCAAATGAAGGTGCAGTGCTAGGGCCCCGGTGACCACATGACCCATCAGGTCACTCAGAAGCAGGGCTGAAGCCAGCAATAGGAACGGGGCTTTGGCACGACGCCGGAAGCGGGTGTAGGAATGGGCTAGGATGGCCAGAGCTGTGAGATTTGAGAGTGCACCGAGGGTCATGGTGAAGTAGGACATCCCAAAAGCTGTTGGGTTAACCAGTGAGGGAGGCGTTGAGTTTGTGGTCTGGTTGTCTGAGCAGAGAGTCGTGAGATTGAAGTGGCATAATACAGGGAAGGGGGGTGTGAAAAGAACATCCATGATCGGAAAGGAGGACAAGAAATCCTTGCTAGGTGAATTTGATCTGAAAAACATGTCAAGAAGCAGTGATGAAGGTTTTTCTGCAGAGAATGAGATCTGTGAGAGCCGAACTGTGAGGATAGAACTTCTAAAATCTAGAAATGGTTTTACAGCCGTGACAAAAATGAAGAGTGTTCAAGCATTTCAGAGCATTCAGTTGATCAAAATCAGTCTGATTTGAAAATGTAATACCTATGGTTATGATATGCGTAGGTCAAATTAATGTTTTTGTTTATTTCTCTGAACTTCTATATTTTTACCAAATTTCTAATTATAATGTCTATTTGAAAGATTCTATTTGCATATTTGCAGAAAATGAAAACTGGATAAACAGCAAAATAACAGAAAATCTGCTTTAGATTAGACCTCAAATGCTGCAAAGAATGCAAGTTCATATTTACGTTTAGGCAATAAAAAGTAACATTTTACATGTTTAAAAAAAAAAAAAGAAATAAAAGAAATTGTGCCAACCAGAATTTTTTGTCACATTTTTTGGCTTGTCATGCTTTCTTTCACATTGCCATTTAATGACTTTGTCACTCTAGAGGTTCTCTTATTCTTTTACTTGACGGAATTTATAATATCCAGTATGCTTATGGCCATGGGAATTTTATAGTGCAGTGATTGTATGTTTCTGAAAACATATATTCTGGTTCTGTGCCACAAGTTTATTTAGACACCGATGTTTAAATATTTCTAATGTGTGATTTAAACAAGCAAAAAGCATTTTAGTCACGGAATTTGTCTGAACATTAATCAACATTTTCTAAATAAATTTTCATACATTAACATTTAAGTTTGAACAACATTTGCCCTCTTATACCCATCAACCAGGTCTAACACTGGTGCTGCCCAGAAAGACTTTCAAGTTTTTAACAATGCACAATGAAATAAATAACAAAATAAAACAGTGAGACATTTTCTGTATAATGTTTCTAAAATTACTTATAAGTTGATTGTAATTTAATGATTGTTAATTAAATCTTAAGATTTTACAATAATCATTTTGCATATCCACCTGCGTAAAAATTTTACATATCAAACAGTTTCTAACAAATAAAACACTGCCCATAAATAATATCATTTCAGTATTACAGTAAATCTATATCAACGCAGTTCTTATATTGATTCTGATGGAAAGTCTGAAAACCGACCTGGTGTTTACGGCCAAACTATTAGAATAAATCTGATACCCTTTAAGGCATCCTCTTTATATATAACAAACAAAACAAAAAATAAACTTAACTAAACATGCTGACTCTGCAGATGCCTTCTTTCACCTGGTGAATTAAAATGTTTTTACAACAAAGTCCAAAACCTGGTGACAGGAAAACACAGTGTAATTGGCTGCCTGGCATAAAATTTTACACTTGCAATGCAAATATGAAAGATTGAAGCTTGTAAATTATGAAAAAGGCTTGCAGTTTTCTCTTTGCCAAGTTAATTTACATATAAAAGCAAATAAATGTTTTGGCAGCATACATGCTGAGTAGAGAAAGTAAAGAAAGGAATGAATGCAAAACAAAAAAGTTAAAGCTGATTACAGTAAAACCCTTGAACCAGTAACAAACCAATCACCATGTTCCAAAAGTCTTCCTTTCAAAATAAACATCATAAGACAGGGATGTGCTGTGGAAAATGGAAAAAGTGCTCCATCTCAAAATGCTTTCATATCTGTGCAGTCTATTTCTTACCCTACATATAGTGGGCAAAATCACAGATAAAAACCTATACTAAAAATTCTTTCTTTAGACATTTGCCCGAAAGGTGAAATCTAAAAAATCAAATACTTTTGTCCGACCTCTCCCTATCTCTTTATTTAACACCAGCCAATTTAAGAGGAAAACCTAACCCCTGTCCTAGTATCTTTTCAAGCGGCCTTGCTAAATGCTCCATTCATTTATCTCCGTCTCCCTCCAGCAGATTTACTTTTTGTTCTCATAATTCATACGGTTGTCTTCTCTCCTCACATCTGTTTGTTAACAGAACATTAGTTCAATCTGAGCAAACGTTGTTTTCCTCAGTGTAAAGCACCCAGCTGTGGTTAATATATAATAGTTAAATAAATGACTAAAATAAAACCATTTAGTTTAATTTACCGAATATTATTATTATTTCATTAAACAGTATCTGGAATTGCTGAGTGTGTTTGAGTGGAGCCTGACATAGTATACACATTTGTGACCGCATGTACTTATTAAAGCTGTGTTACATTACATATAGTTAAATAGAGTTACATAGAGTTACATAAAGTTAAATTCAAGCAATTTTAAGACATTACATACTGCTATTTTAAAGGAGTTTTAAGGGATTTAATTATTCCCCACACTTGGACTATGATATTAATAAATGTAATAACACAAACTAATGATGAAAATTTTGTTTTCAGAATTTTATCCGTGTTTGTTGATTTCAATATATATTCATATTTGTTCATAGTGCATTAACTCTTTTTTTTTTTTTTTACAAAAATAACCTTTAATTTTGAAAGCAGTTGAAAGTAGCTGTCAAGTGTTAACCTTAACATTTTCCTGATCAGATCAGAGAACAGATATTTAATGTACAAACCTCATAAAGACTTCTGACATCGACAAGCCCAGTTGATATTGTTTAAGTTGACTTCTGCATCACAATGAAATCGTCATAGCATAACCTTTACACTATAACTGAAAATGTTGCCCAAGCTCCTGTCTATCATGGTTTATCCATCAGAAACCCACAATGAAATGTGTCAGACTAATGTGACAAGATGTCCCATGGAGGTGAATTCAAAGGGTTATTCACACCCAGAAAATAGGCTGCTGGGACTTGAGAGGGCAGGCGCTACCTCTCTGTCACTTTTCCTTTACAACACTAAACAAAATGACATAGTCCTCTTCAATGCTCAGAAATGAAACGACTGCTGGACTATAATGGGATAATCAGTGTGTCGGATCTAACTTGCTGTATTACTGGACTCACACATAGCTCCTCTGAGCTATCACAGATGTCATTTTAAATCAGACCACATTTTTTATACGGAATTTTTAACGTACGGCTGACCAAATGTAATTTCTTTGTGAGAAAAGCTGGGAGCACTAAGACAGTATGACCATATGAGGTCACAGACTGTGTGAGGGGAATTTCAAAGACCTTACTATGTTTTATTCTAGGAATAGGTTGACACATTGTTGAATAAAATTATGGTGCCGGATGTAACATTTTAAAGTTGAACTTTATAACCTAGAGATAGATTTTTGGCATTTGCTGTAAATTTTGATGCTGTATCAGGATCAATCTAATTTTCCTGGATCAACCTTCAGGGATAAGATAAAAGTTTGCATTCGTTTTAGACAGTGCAGGAAAATCCTTCACGTTTTGTCTCATCAGGTTGTTACCTCCACTTTGGGGGGATGCCAACATCCTCATTTTGCCCAAAATAGAATGAAATTGCTCCAAACCTTATGAGCTGAATGTAAAGCGTGCACTTTGAGAATGGTTCAGGATAATAATAATAATTCAATTATATTGGCTTTTAAAACAACACTATATAAATAAACCACAGTTCCACTTTACAAGGCTTCAAAACCTAATAGAGATAAAATATACTTTTGCTTATGATATAAAATAATAATATAGAAGAGCTGCGGTTCACTTACCCAGCTTCTCAGATTGTTTCTTCTGTATAACAACAGCAATGCATTTCTTCATGGTCTAAGCAGATCTACCCTTCTCATCCTTCTGCTTCTGAGCAAAACAGCTCTCTCTCTCTCTCTCTCTCTCTCTCTCTCTCTCTCTCTCTCTCTCTCTCTCTCTCTCTCACACACACACACACCCAACCCTTTCATTCCTCCTTTCTCATCTCTTTTTTCCCCATCTTTTATCTCCTCCTGAAGTGCTCAAAGGCACACATTCCTTACGACGTTAAATCCCAAAGTTTTATACAATAACGTTTATTAATCAATTCATATCAAGTTCTTCAAGACCTGCGTGTGTCACAATCACTTCATTCTAGTTATAGCAAATGACCCCTTGAACAGGATTGAAAAACATATAATCACCCCCTGTCAAACACACAGCGACAATTCAATTTTGTGCTTGAAGGATTGTGTGGTGCAGAAGGCTGAAATTCTGATCGCCCACGGTTCATAGAGCACCTGTGGAATTGAATTAGTAAAAGCAAATCAGTACAGCATGATGATCTCCCTCCGCTCACATTTCATTTGCTTTTATTGTGTCTAGTGAGAAAAATGCTTCATTGTTTGGTACACGGTTATCTTTCAGCGATCACATACTAATGTTCATAGCACACCTGCCTGTATATCTGCCTGTATATTAACCTGTAAATCTGTCCATAATACTTATCTATACTTATCTATATTCATATATTCTGTATAATTATTGTATATATACATATATAACCTGTATTTACTGCTTATTGCACTTCTGGTTAGATGCATATTGCATTTCGTTGCCTTGTATCCTACATGTGCAATTACAATAAAATTGAATCTAATCTAATCTATTCTAATCTATACTATGCATTGGTTTGTAATGACATTTGGTGGTTCAAGCACCCAAGTAAGGTCTCTCATGAAGTTTGTTAAGGATTTGTTAAATTAGATTTTTATAATCAAGTGACGGCTGCTTTAAGGATTGTCAAACATACCAATAAACAGTAAAGTATATAACTATTTTTGTTCCATAAAAAGCAATCCCTCGTCCAATAATGTGATATTATTGCTTCTGGTTTGTGCATTTTAATACACAGACATTCTACAAAGTCGTCATCTCCTAGAAAAAACATTTCTTTTTGTTACATACATAATGTATTTAAAAAAAAACTTGTCCATGGACTGACATCTTTCTTGTGTGATTTAATCATCAAGTAAAATATTAAGTTAAATATGAATAGATAGACATAATACAAAATATCACATCAGCTGGAATTGCTCTTTTACAAAGCATATTGTATATGATAAAAAAATTTTATTCAATGTAAGATTTGAATTCATCCTGTGTTACACGCTGATGGCTTTCTGGATCAGTTTCTCTGAGCTCTTTTTCTAAAAATACACCAAACATGAGCACGGGCCATAACTCTGCATATTTTAAAATGCAAAATAAATGATCAATTGTTTTCATGTTGTGCCCCCAATGTCAAAACTACCTCTCATTATCAGTAACCATTGAAATTCCAAATGCGTTCTTTTGTGCATTGCATAGTTAGCAGACAGAAGCTTGACACTATTAAAATTCAAGATGCATTTTGAAATCAATAATAAACCAATTAATCCATTTCTGTGTTTTTTACATTCAAAAATTATGGTACTGTGTTTGGTCGCCTCTTGAAGTCTAATATAAAATCTGGCTTCCGAGGCGCAACCTGCTGGGAACCAAAGTCACCATAGATTTAATAGTGCTGTTTTTTCAAAAGCCATTCTCCACAGACTGTAGGCATATAGTCCTTCAGGCAATTATTATGTTCATAATGGAAGCAAGGGGGAACATCATTTAGATAAACCTTCTGTTCATCCTCGTCTCTCTCTCTCTGGCTTTATTTACATAACATTAGCATTAAACGGGCACAAAGTTCAATACAGTAAAGCGTCACTTATGCCGAACAGCTCTGTGTTTTGGGACTGTGAATCATCATATCAAGTTCAGCCTCATGAACCTGTACCCAATGAAGTCTGACTGCTAAAGCAGATCATAATCCATGTCATGTTTCTGTTCACAAAGCCGAGGAACATTTCCTTCTATTATACTGGGATGATGGTTTTAAATTTATGATAAATGACACGGTTCCTCTGAGCTGCCGGATAGAAAGTCAAAGTGACCTGCACGTGGTGAGACTCAAGCCATCAACTCTGTGTTCACTGCCAAACTTAAATGCTTATAAACAGCTACGTACACATAATGATGAGTAGTGTAGAGTTAAACTTAAAGTCGAAGCGATAGAACTTTATAACAATGATAAAATGTGGCTGTTATTTACGTTCAGCTGAATTCATTATTGTGTTTATTTTGCGTTTTGGTACTACTCACCCTGGTGTGAACCGTAACGTTTTGGTACTCCACATTTGTCAACATTATCTAACTATTTCAATTAAGCATATTCCTTAAAAGTGATAGTTCACCAAATGAAACATTCTTCATCATTTACTAACCTTAATGTTATTTCAAGCCTGTATCGGAACACAAGAGAAGATATTTTGAAGAAAAATTAAAAGATTGGTTCACATTGACTTCCATTCTGCGGATACAATGAGTCATTTCTCAAAGTATCTTCTTCAGCGTCCCGTTAGAAGAGTCACACACAATTTGTATTTCAGGTGAGCTAACCATTTAAGGAATTTCATTTGACTGACATTGTTCTGATTATGATTGAAGATGCCAGCCATCTGAAGGATTCTTGAACATCTTCACTCTTCTACAAACAAAACACTATACTATAAACCTTAAACAGGGTTTCATTCATTGTTATTCCAAAGCAGCAACATTGGCGCAGTATAAATCACAAAAGAGATGTTTTATCCTGTGAGCTGGCAGTCTGAAGTAAGTGTGATGAGAGAGCCGAGAGAGCATGTCATGAAATGAACCAGTCTACTGAATCACTCACAAGAATCTCAAGTGGATTCTCACAAATGGTTCTGGTTAAACTGTGATAGGCCTGCTTTGTGAAAATGGGAATCCACCAGCAAACTTGACTGTTTACTTTTCTCTCTTTTGTTTGCAGGAAATAAAACGAAAATAATTCAAGACAAGGTTGTTTCAGCATTATTTGAACGAGGAAAGAACATACAATAATTTTTTTTAATTATATAAAAATTTCAGGGAAAAATGACTGATGAGAGATGTTAATTCATCTTAAAATGAAAATGTTAATAACATTTATTCACCGTTAGGATGTACACACTATACCTGTGCACATGATTTTGTTTGGTTGAACACAAAGATATTTGTATCAAAACAGATCCCATTAACAATCCATATAGGAGAAATTACTTTAAGAGTAACTTTTGGACACAACTTTTGGATGAATTATGACTTTCCATATCTTGCATACAGAAGATCAATCAAATTAATCTTAATTCTATTAAGAAATATATACTGGGTTTCAGCGCAAACCAAAATAACGATAATGAAATAAAATGTGCTGTTACTTAGAGGTACTGCAGTAATACTCCGCAAATCGCTGCAGTCATTTAAGTGATCATTTAAAAATGTGTCATCATTTACTTACACCTTTGTAATTTTAAACCTGTAAAAAAACAAGGTTTAAAGGGTATTGTAGAAGAAAGAAAGGTTTAAAACTTCCTTTTTCTACAAAATAAAAAAAGGTATTTTAAAGATCGTCAGTTAGCAAAATTTGATCAACATTAGTCAACGGGACCCGATGGGCCCCTTTACCGACATTCTTCAAATATCTTCTTTAGTGTTCAATAGCAGTAAGAAAATCATACATGTTTGATGTGTTGGGTATGTGAGTAAATGACAAAAGTTTCATTTTTGGGTATACAATGCCTTTGACTTTGTTTTCAGGCTTAGAGTCTGCATAATGAGCATTAAAATGAAATATTTCTCTCCTGTTTTACCTGTGATTCATCAGAAATCAAAACATCACAGCGTGACATTTCCCTTGTAGATGAATGCTTGTATATTAAAGCCATTTCATAATAAATCACATTTAAAGAGACAAAGAGACATCTGAGACGTGCAGAGATAAACACTTTCATTTACAAACCCGGAATGATAAAATAGAAAATCATGGCAAAAAACATTAACTTGTAGAAGGCAGGTGCAACAACATGCAGACTCATTTAAGTAATGTGCAAAATGATTGTTTTAGTAATTCATCATCAAGATCATTCTTCATTTTCAGTAACACATTTATTCGGTAAAGAATGTACACAAAACTAACATTCAATATTTCATTTAATCCATATTAGTTCCTCATAAATCAAACTCATGCGCCAGCATCAGTATCTTTTAATCTGAGCAACAGTACACAAACTAACTTACAGCTGCGTTTTTCTTATAAAAGTAGTAAACACACACAGACATATACACAAATAAAAATGCTCTTCCAAATAGGCAACATCTATGCTGATATATTTAAATATTTTAGTCTAATTGTTCTCCCTTGTCAAAAGTGAATCAATCTCAATGTGTATTGTAAAATGCAGCAAAAGATCTTTTCAGATTAGCTGTGAAAACCAGCAATTTTATGTCTAACATAACTTGTACAGACAGTTTTATGTGCATATGTAATTGTGCAGACAGCTGCACTGAGAGAAGAGTAAATATATATCGAGCGTCTATTGCATTTGGGATGATGAAATCTTTTCAAACCAAAAAAATCATCTGTGTTTACACGTTAAAGGTTTACTTCAGAAAATGAAAGGGGACTCTGTCATTACAGTATTCTCCATCAAGTTGTGTAAACCTGTGTAAATTTCGTTGTTCTGTTGAACACAAAGAAAGATATTAAGAAGAATGTCGGCAAGATTTCTGGGGCAACAAGTAGTAACTGTAAAATCGGTATTAAAGATGCTGCAGTACTGTTTGTTTTCATTAATTCTTCCAAATATCTCATTTTAATGTTCAATATCATTGTTGGCAATGGTTCTCCAGAAATCTCAGTCGCTTACATCCTTATAAACATCTTTGTGTTTTTAACTAGATGAAGACATTTAAACAACTTAAGGGTGAAAAATTCATGACAAAATTTTCATATTTTGAGTTAACCATCCCTTCAACAGATTGTTTCCGTGTTTCAAACTTAAAAATGTTAAATCATTTTTGGAAAAATGCAATTTTTTACTAAAGTGCTTGCATGATTCCTTTTGCCCTTAATGAATATTTTTCATCTCATAAAATATTGTACACATATATACAAAATAAGTTAAATGATTCAATATTTCAAAGGATTTGAATATTGATTGTTTTTGACACAGAATCCCCAAATTCTCTAAAAAGTCTCTTCCTATTGAACTCATATATATTATTTACGATTTCCACAGAAAGCAAATCAAATAAAAATTGAAGTCTTTAAATGCTGGATTCACCTGTGTTCTGAGCGCTCTTGGAAGCCTGTAAAAGAGTGCAGACACTTTCAGACTCAGATCTCCAGCTCATTCATATTCAAAGTCACAACTAGTTATTACAGAAAAAAAACTCAGTTCAGCTGGACAAAACGCTTCAGTGATAATTGGAACATTTAGACATTAATGAGAAATGCTAATGTTATCTTTCAGCCTGTGCGATCAGAATGTGATCGATGTTCATGTTATTGTCATGTTAAGTCTATATGTCACCTCTTACTCCGATGGGTGATAAAGTCAAAGCAACAAGTAAACATGCATCATAGACATATATAAAAACGTATAAAAACATGTTAGAACGACATACAGGTTTCAAGCGTGACATTACCTGACTTTTGCTTGTTTGTTGAGAGTTGAATTCTGTATAATTCCTTTTGTGTGGTGCACAGACACTCGACAGGAATGTGGAATACTCCTCTCTCACCTGTCATGGAAGAAAAAAAGGCAAAGACATATAAGGTATGTTTGTATTTCTTGATGTTTTAAGATAACAAGGGCGTTTCTTGGAATGACCATTAAATTATATTTGGTTTTCCTTTCATTTCCTTGGATGGGTCGCAATTGGTAAGCTGAGTTGACTTTTAAGGCCAGATTAAAATGGAGATGTGTTTCTTAAAAGCTACATTAGAAATCAGACGCTTTTATTCATTTTGTTCATTCATGCTTTTATATTCATTATTTAGTGTTAGTTAACTTGAGTTCAATATGCAATTTAATGAAGTCATTGTAAATCAATCATTTTGTGTTTATAACAAGGAGAGACTGACTTGTTTTGAGAGCCAGCAGTGCAGGATGAACATCAACATCCCCTGTAGGCTGCCCAGTATGGTGAAGATGTATGTCATGGCCAGTGTCCCATTATCAAACTGAAAACAGCCAAACACCCACATGATGCCAAGGACACACAGCTGAGCGATGGCAGTGATTGTAAACGTCCTGTAGGTAGAGACAGAGACAGAAGAGTTAAGGGAGATCATCTGAATTCAGACTGTATCAAACTATCAGTCAAAAGTTTTTTTTTTTAATCTAGCAGCTTCTTAAGGTCTCATCCTGAGATGCTTTTTAAAGAAGTTTAAAAGAGTCCCCATCTCTTCTGTACTTTCATTGACTCTTCTTTCTTCTATATTTAGTCATCCATTTAAAAACCATTTTTAATACTTTTAATTAAGTTTTGTCATGAAAAATACCCCGCATGTTTTCTGAATTATATACTCATTGAAGATATGTAGGCATACACCTTTATATCAAAAGGTGTTTCTAAATAATGACAAATCAGTAGTGAACAGATCCTTAAATCATTGCTTAATGCTTGTTTTAAAACAAGTCATGCACATGGGGATCATTTTTTTATAACCAAATACTTCACACAAATATTTATAATGAAAGCAATTTGTATTTAAATTGCAACCTTGAAATAGTATATGTACAATTTAAAACAATTTCTCACCTGATTTTACGCAAATTGTTGAAGTCAGGGTTGAGGGAAGAAAATTTCTCTGCCAATTTCCAAATAGTTATCAGAAAGAAGAACACATTAACCTGAAACAAAAAAGAAAAAGACATCTAAATTCTTTGATTTACAGAGGGCATGTGTAATATGTAATAGAGTGACACTGTCCATATATAGTGTGACAGTGCTGTTTAATATTAAACATTATATACAAAAATAGTTGGATCAACTATAATTATATAACTGTTGAAACTGAGTTAATGCAGGTGTCCTTAAAATGTTAAAAATAAAACCGACTTGATAGATTATAAGAACGACATTTCTTATAAAATGTTTTGTGTACCTTGTGTACAGGTGTGTGTGTGTGTGTGTGTGTGTGTGTGTGTGTGTGTGCGTGCGTGCGTGCGTGCGTGCGTGCGTGTGTGTGTGTGTGTGTGAATGTTTCTTTTTTCGAGATGTTGAATTCAGACTTCTGAATACATACATTCATTTGTTGTTTTTAATTTATTATTGTCTTAACCTTATAGTTCGGACTTTCATTGTTCTTTACTCATTTTATTGATTTAGTTTACTTGTTATTTATCAGTTCTAATAATGCATTTGACACTGTATTTGTGTGGTCTACATAAGTAGATGTGGTGTTTCTATGGTGTCATTCTCAAGATCATAATAATGTCAAAAGACAATGTTGTAATGCAGTAAATTTCCCCTATCTTTGTGTGTTATAAAAACACCTGCTAAATGTTTATAGACAATGACTGAGTATTGAAACAATATTATTAAATTATTAAATTATTATTCAATATTATTATTAAATATATTCTGCTCATTTTATTTATCCTATCTGATCTATGTTTTTGGCTTCTTGATAACAGGTTGGAATAACACTACAATACCATAGATCTATAACAAGATCCCTTCCAGACGGTCTCTCAATGTTATATTGAGAACAACTCAGGTTGCACTAGAAAACCAGTTATTTCTTGGCTTTAGGGCCAATCATATTGGCGATTTAATGAATTCATTTCAGACCCGTCCCCTTGTGGTGGATCTTAAAAGGGACAACGAGCCTTCATTCCTTACTGTTTGTTCTCCGGTACTTTGGCATCATTAGATTATCTCTAGTTTATTCTCCAAGATTTTGTGACACAGAGCAGTCATAGAACAGTCATAGAACTTGAAGGGACTCTTCCATGAAGGTCAACAGTAACATCTGCCCAGACCCTTGACATTCCCTCTCGGTGTGGCCAGGGCCTTTTCAGCACTCACTCTTCTCAAGAAGCTGCACGGCAGAGGAAAACGCCTTCGGTCGGTCTTCAACACCCTCCTTCTTAGGGCGGTGTGTCGTACTGTACAGGACAATCTTTTACTAACCACTCTTCTATAGCGGCCAAAGGGAGAAGCCAGGCTTACAAAGTCGAAATTCTGTATTATTCTGGCCGTAGGATCAATACCATTTTTCAGTCTTGTGCCCAGGAGGAGTGATTCCTCCATCCTGGGTAGTCCTGAACAATTTGCTTTTCACAATACCTCGATCCTCTTTCCGGGGACTGAGGATACATAGATTTTCTTCCCAATCTGTATACAATGTCATGTGTGAGATATACTTACAATAATAATGACACAGACAGGTCCGTAAAAGCTCCAAATTAGTCCATCTTCAACATTAAGCCAACAACTGAAGATAGAAACAAACATATTAATACCCCAGGCCATCTTTTGATTTTTAAGTTTCTGACAGATTTACATATTGGTGGTCACACATGCTTACTGTCGTGTGGTACCGTATCCTTTCGAATTCACAATCGCTGAAACAGCGACAAT
The DNA here is from genome assembly GCA_033220385.1 of Triplophysa yarkandensis. Lineage (NCBI taxonomy): Eukaryota > Metazoa > Chordata > Actinopteri > Cypriniformes > Nemacheilidae > Triplophysa > Triplophysa yarkandensis. Next base: position 17,459,476 of record CM065671.1, on the reverse strand, counting down.
AGCAGCGGGGACTCCATAACCAGCAGCAACCAGATAAAGGTGTCTTACAGTTGTGTTAAAGACCAACACCACCATTCGGAAAAGCTGCACACCCTCCAGACACATCCAACAAAACGCTGCCAGAAAGAAATAATGCAGTGTTCCTGCCACGACCGCACAGCCCACCTAACCCACATCGATGGATAAAGAGGTTAAGATAAGACTAATAAGATAAGATCTTCATCATCATTTCCTCATACCAGTTAACCAAAACCATTTGTTAGTATGAATCTGACCAAAGGTTTACCTTATTCTCTGTGCGGTTAATGCCCACAAGGAAGATAAAGTATGCAATGAAAAGAGTGATGCAGAGATGCAGGTGGATGGTGGTACGCGTGCTCTGGATTGAGCGTACCAGATAAAATGTCAAGATGCAGATGAGGAGACAGATCAGAGACACTGACAGTCCCACATATGTGATGATGCGCAGCTCGAATAAATCCTGCGAGGTAAAAAGCACAAGAAAACATTTATTTCTTTCACACATCTGCAAAAATATCTTCTTTATTCTCACGTGAGGATTTTGAGCTAAGCAAATAGATAACATTATCTTCTTTTACACTTTAATATAATCTTGTTTAAGCCCTGTACTTACAAAAATACGTATCAGTCATTTGCAGTTTATTCTACTGTAAAAGGTGTCGCGTTTTAACAGGCATACATGGTTAACAGTTGTTATTTGTACTTGAAAATATGACATTTCTCTAAATGTGAGAGGGGTCAAGAATGTCCTTTGCAGTTGACAGCTAGATCAAAATTTAAATGTGTTTTTGAGCAACTTTTGTTGAAGGTAACTTAGACTAGAATTTTAACAAGAGGAGCAAAAGATCTCTTGGTGACCATTCAAAAAATATTTAATTAATTGAAATGGAAGAAATTAAAACAAGATTAAAAATACTCTCTGACATTAATAAACGAGACTTTTCAATAGTTCTGGGCCATTTTAACATCTACAGCAGGATAAAACTGTTATTGTAGTTTTGCCAAGACTGGTTTGTTTCTCCACATTATTCAGAATGTCCTCTTTTGTGTTCGACACAGTTAACTTTGGGCCTGGCCTGAGGTCAGCTTCCAGTGTGTATTTGTTGATCGGTTGCGAATAATATGGCCTAACTCTTCATATTTCCATTTATTATTATCAAGCTATTAAAACTTGATTGTGTTTAATTATACTGCGTGATAATTATAATAATTTAATCATTTGTTGTATGGGTAGTGTGACTTTGTAACATTTAAGTTAAGTCAATTAATGGTTTTTCAACTAGTAACCAAAAATAATAATGGCAAGCCGTGCTCTTAACTTAATAGCTGTTGTTCATTTTTTGCTTTTTCAGAAATAATCTACAGATTCTTTGTGGATGTGTATATTAAAAGTGCATGTTACAATGAGGTAAATGAAGATGTTTGTTTTTGGGTTGACCTGTACCATTAATTTAAATGAGAAAAAGTCCTTCAAATGTTAAAAGAAGCCTAAACTACGAAATGTTCCAAGTGGCTATTAAAGGGATGTTTTAAAACCTTTTTGCTTTTGAGCAGTCAACAATTAGAGATAAAAACCTCAATGTCATAGAGAGCCATCAGGACAGCAAAGGTGCTGAGATGAGTGCAGGCGCAGACGGTTTCAACATCACTAGAGTTTACTGTAGTGCAGCCATGTGTGGACCATGCACCGCCGTCCAGTTTAGGATCCCAGAATACACAGATGTGATTCTTATTCATTTGCTGAAAGAAATTTGGAAAAAGGGCAACAGACATTACAAACCAAGCAGATGTTTAACCGGTAGTTCATGGTTTAAAGTAAAACTCGTTGTTGTATTTGATGTTATTTTGTGAAAATTACCTTTAAGTGAAAGAAGGTGAGCGTTATTGGTTTCTCCAACTGGTGTGTCTCTGTGTTGCTTACAACAGCACTTACTACTTTTGAATTGATCTGGTAATGTATGTTTTCTTTTCTCTTTACATGTTCAAAAAAGCTGTTGACTGATGTTTCAAGGCTTTTGTAGCTGAGAAGAGCTGCCGTTGTGAAACCTGAACATCGAGAGATATTGTGTAATTCAATGAATGTTATTTCAGTTTGCGAGTTTGCATTCCCATAATGTTTATCTTCAAACAGACTTAAAACCTTAAATGGAACTCAGATGTGATTTACTCCTCATTGGCCTACTTAAACAAGAATACATCTATTTAGGGTGAGATGTCCGATGTAAAGAGATGGAAATTAAAAACTAAAACTCTTCTTACGTTTATTCAATACTATATGGCCATGTACTTCTTGAAATCTGATTAGAATATTAATTTACTTATTACCAAGGTATATTTTTCCTGTTGCTGTTTCCCAGTGGGAGGTAAAATGTGTGCTGTCCGTGGACATCATAAGAGGACCCTCTGGCGGAGAAACACCTCTCTTTACCAACAACTCGGCCTCTAAACGTGAAAATTAAGGGAAAAGTTACACCATTGGTTATACTAAAAGCTTTATTTCAATCATACAAATAAAAACTAAAAATATAGCTGCAAGCAATGTTAATTGGGCGCAGGCACAACAGCAACATGCCATCTCAGAACTTCCATTTTGTTACTAAAAGATAAGCTTGTAGATTGTAAAACTGATTTACACAGATTATAATAAATGCATTACCAGTCTTTGTGGTCGACATCCTGGTTTGGTTATTGTTTAGCAGAGGTCCTATCAGTTTTAGCATGTCCTCCACAATTCCAAATATTGCAGAAACTTTATGGTTGTCAGCTTGGAAACCATCACGAAGCAGTTCATCTAGAGCGCTCAGAAACGCCTAAAGAGAGATCGGTGAATAGGAAATATTTTCAAAAGGGAGTGCATATCTGATTTATAACCTTTTGAAATATCTTTACAGGTCCAAAATGATACAAATAGATCCTGAATGGAATACATTTCTCACATAAAGTAACAAAGAATAACAAAGTATAACCTCTAAAAGCATCTCGCCATCCACTCGTTCATCTTTGACAGACTTGCTTCCGTTTACTTTACCATCTTGTTTGACGGACTTGCCTTCTGTCAGTAATAAACAGCTGTTGGTCACCAATGAGAGAACTTCTGTTAACTCTGAAAGCATCTACATGAAGAAGACAAAACAAGAGTCGGTGGATGCTTTATGAATAAGTGTGTTGTATTGACGAATTGGCAAGGGAATTTAAGGGAACCCTAAATCATAGACTACCTGTGTATTTCGGATAAAAACATCACACATCAGTTCTGAAGAGGAAACACAAGGATTAAATATTAATAAAAGAGGAACAAAGTTTATTACCGAATTGAATTTATATAGGGAAAATAAGTGGGTATTATGATATTTCACACTAAATACTACGGTAAGTGCATAGTCTGACAGACTATGATGTAGCGGTCAATGAGTGCTGCCTTTTATCACATAAATGTTTGCTTTAATGCCATGTCTTTATTTGATTAGTGTTATTTAGAAAGTAACCTGTGCAATGTAATTCTTTATGTCCATAGTTGGTGAATCCAGACTTGCACACACATTCATGGCCTTCTTTACCAACATTGCAGGATCCTTCTCCACAGATAAAAGCATCAATGTCACACACACCTTCAAAGAAGTAAAACAATATTTCAGGTGAGGATTATTATTGTGTGAAATTAAAGATGGTGTCATTGTTTATTGCAAAAAAATCCACATTTCAGTTGTAATGGACTTACTCTCACAGCTTTCAGTGACGTCGGTGAAGTTAGTTTGTCCTGACTTTAGTCTGAAGCCTGGAGCACATGTACAGTAAAAACCTCCTGGGATGTTATGACATAATGCCATTTTTCCACAGTAATCAGAATTTTCACACTCGTTTATATCTAAGGACGGATGAAAAACAAAAGCATGTCTACTTTAAACTCTCACAATAAATGATGAGCAATTTTACACAAAAGATCCAGCAGCTTGGGATTGTTTCGTTACCAATACACTGAATTCCTTCTCCATCCACAAATGTCTCTTTTCCATTGCTGGAAATGTAGCCAGTGCTACATAAACATGTATAATTTCCGGCATAATTATGACACTTTGCATTAGAACCACAAGCAACCGTGTTCTCTGTACATTCATTGATGTCTGAAAAGAGCAAAAGTGTGGATCAGATGTTTGGCTACAGAGGTGTCACATATAAAACACATTACAAATGGACTTACCTTGGCATGTTATTGAATCATTTGCTGTAAAGTTTCCAGGTGGCTTGAAGCCTTCATGACATTGACAGTAGTAGCTGCCGTTAGTGTTTCTGCAAAATGCATCCTCTCCACAAATTGGATCTTCAAATTTACACTCATTCTCATCTAAAGGAATAGAAGATCCTTCAGGATTTTAGCAAATGCACGACATCTCTTAAAGCTCATGGGAAGAAAAGTATTTAACAAAAAAATGCATCTATAGGCTGCAATACTGTCTTATGAGATATGCGTGCATGTTTTCGGATGCCAGCCTCTGTGTTTTAGCACATACCTTTACAAACGTTCCCTTTAGATTTTGTGTATCCAGGTGGACAATCTTTCATCAGAGAACTTTCTATCAGAGCTATCAAAAAAGCATATGCACAAATATAAGGATACAGAAAATGTTTAGTGTACCATATATATGGGTCCACAATAGGGGTTTCAAACAAAGAACTTTTGCTGACAATTATAGCAGCGTCGGTATAACTGAATATTGATATCTGGTTAGCTCTACACATATGAGGTTTTGCATCCATTTAACGTTTTACCCTAAAAGCCCCAATGCCACAACCTTGTATATGGTTGTGATTCAGTAACCAAAAATCTAAACTTATTTAACTGATATTGCTATTTATTTATATGCATAACTATTCATTAATGTACTTTGTGTGGAAGCCTAATGCTTCCAAAATTAAGAATAAATAAGTACAAAAATAAATTAGTACAGAAATATAAAATGCAGAAAAGTGGATTACTCATATATTGCTCATTAATATGTAACCTAAAATGCTTATGACATTGTGTGAATAAGATGTATTTTGAATGCAAAAACAGCATAGAAACACTGTGATGGCTTTCTCTTCAATTTTTTTTTATCGCGTAAGGTTATGAGAGATGAGGAGCTTTAGAAAATCATTAAATTGCTCAGGTGTATATTATATCCGTACAATGGGTTGGAATATGTGAACGGTCATATAATTCAAGGATCCACATACATTATACGTTGTACAAAGGCAAGAACTTTATTTCTGTTTTTCCAATTTCCAACCCCCTCCGTCCTGTGCATCTCAGCTGTGTGGAAACCAAAAACACCTTTGGATTTCCTGTCCTGGTTCTGTTTCCGAAAATCTTTTTTCCATTGTTAAAATCAAAGCCAAATGACTTCAAATGAAAGTGCACACAGCTTAGTTCTTTGCATTATTTAATTTTTGATGTAGTTTTTTCTTGCAAGTTTCCCAGTACTAACTGAACTTTTAAAGTCTACTGAAGTATTGTACTGCCATTTCACTAACTTCATTTACCACTTTTTTTGCATCGTTTCCATTCTCTTTACTATAGGTGTAAAGAAATAATAACTACTGCGAAACGAAAAAAAGATGATGTTCTCAAAAGATGATGATTGAATGTATGTTGTTCTTGTACAGAGGTAGGAAAGATGGTGACATATTATTTTGAAATAAACTGTGCAACTTCTTGTCAACTTCCAGTCAATAAAGTCATAATAACCGTCTCTCTGATATCTGCTACAGAAATCTGTCAAGATGTTCAGTGACTCATTCAAAGTAACTTTGCAACAACTTGTCAATTTATACTTTCAACCCAAATTCTATTCCAAACCCTAACCTTAACTCAACCCAACAGTCAACCATTATTCTAATGAACGTTACTTTGCATTTCTTTATTAATTAAGTTACTTATAGCCAGTACAATGTCAACTATAAAAACTTGATGTCAGATGGTCCAGCTTTGAAATAACAGGATCGCTGTCTTTCGTTGAACTGAACCCACATGTTCACAGATGTATTACAGACATTTATGTGAAGCAGTCAGCAAGTGAAAACGTTTTAGATCTATATGAGCAGATCTGTTTAAGTGAACAATGGATATTCTGTTCTTCCTATACGGTATCACTTACATCCAGCTGGTGTTTCCCAGATTTCTAGACCTCATGGGCCCTAGTGTAGAAACTGTTCCATTCTGACATCATACTTTCCTATCAGTGCCGGTTTCTTCTTTTTCTATAACTGCCTTTGAAACTACAACAAGCAAGCAGCTCTTGGCAGAACAGCTTTGTGAGTTCCCCCCAAACCCCACAGCCATCTGTTACATACAGTACATCAGTGAAAACATGAAGCGTAAAATCTAAAATTGTGACTCACCCAGAATCAACAGATACAAGAGCTTCATTGTGAAAGAGCGAAAAAAAGCTTGCGTTCTTAAAAATAACTAAATAAAATAATAACGGAACTTAAAAAGATTATTGGAAATGATGCTCTTAAAGAAAGTCCACTGTTTAAATTTATCTCCAAGTTCTCCAGAATGATATTGGACTGTCAGATCCAAGTATCTTCAACCCTCACTTCAGACAAGTTGTCACCAGAATAGTTTGAAAACATCAGCTTTAGCTTTAGGCTGTTCCTGCTGACTGTAGATGTGTCTCAGAGTTTTGTCAGAGCTGTGACGTTGATTCACGCCCCCTTTGCTTTGGCCCAACTTGAGAGAGGAGGCTTAGAGAGGTTGGTCTGGTTTCAGCTAGTGGAAAATAAAATTATCGAAATAGACGCCATGACGTAAGCGTGGTGTGAAGCGATTCAAACCACCGAGAGCTTTGCTTAGGTTTTATTCTGCACAAAACAATGCTTGGCCCATTCCTTAATCCACAAGGAAGTCCAAAAAACAATTCTCTTCCCTTTGTGCTTTCTGTGTGGGGACTAGGATGTAACAGATTTATGTGTGATGGCTGGTGGTAGAAATTTTTCAACTTTTTACCCCACCCTATAGTGTATCTATACCTTTTGTTGCTTCATATTTATTCCGCAGCACTTAGAATGTCTACTCCAGAAATCTTTGTGTTGCATTACACACATTTGTTTTCTGACACCATTCGCTCATAGTATCTGTCACCTGTGAAGCTAAAGAGGGGTAAGCGTTCCTAAGTGTGATTTCCTGTTGTCGTGTGGTCATAGCAGTGATATCTTAAGACTGAAATGTGCTTTTCAGAGGATGTTTCATCACATATGTGGTTACTAAAAGAAGATTTACAGATATGACTTCTGCAGCAGCTATCACCTTTAAAATACTTGAGCCAAATATTTTGCCCGTGCATTCATACAGAGACTGTTTTAGTGAAGTCTCCACGGCACCGTTCATGGGACAGATTTACTGTTGCTTTTGTCCTACTATAATTTGCGTTGACATTAGGGTTAAGTTTATTCATACAATACATTCCAGTTGGGTTCCATTGGGAAAGATTGTTGAATAGGATCACTCAACAAGTACTGTCCCAGACATCTCAACAATGGGTCGCATTTCTGCAGTGTTGGCGTTCTGAGAAATCTGTCGATTGATCAGTTGTCGTCATTGTACAACAGGAATGAGCTTTTTACATCATAAATTAAAAGGGGCTTTAGTGTCACACTCGAGAGTGGATTGAATCGTATTTCTACCAAACATAATATAGAGGTTAAATGATGTGCTAACTTCAAATTCATAAAAAGCTTAGCAGATAATAGGATTTACATTAACAGATTTGTCATGTACAAAATTATTTACGGTATCATTGTTGAGGTGCCTTTTTTTAGTAGGGAACATATGTTAAAACATCTATTCTCTGAATCATTAATTGAACATTTAACAGACAAATGATTTATGTTAATGTTTGCTCTTCAAAAAAACACAAAACTCATGAATTTGTCTTTATTCCATAACTCAAGTGAGCCTGCAAACAAGCTTTGTTCCGCCTTACTCAAGTTTCCATACAAACACTTTCTGATTTGTGTTCATGTGTAGAGAATTGTGATTTTTTTTAAGTCTCTCTTTGTCTTTTAGTCTTCAATTTTCATTCAGTTCAAAAAACCCCGCATTGTAACATTTTTTAATCAGATGTAAACACGTCACATGAAAAATTATTGGGTAAAGGGATATTTCAACCCCCCCCCAAAAAGTGTCATCAGTTACTCACCTAAGTACTGTATAAGTTCAGTAAGCAAAATTCTTCAAAATATCTCCTTTGTGTTCGCTGTAAGAATGAAAGTCACCCAGGTTAAAATAAGGAGTTCAGGCACATGTTGACAGAATTGCCATTTTTGGGTAAGCTACCCCTTGAACAGGCTGATATTAAGTGACCATTGAGGACGGGGGAAATTAACAAGCATGTTTTGCTCATGGCATGGATGATATCTTAACTTGCATTGTTTGTTAAGGTGATGTGCGTTATCACCGGGGGATTTAACTTAGACAATATAAAGGCCGAAATCTTAGACATGCTCTGAAGGAGATGCTCGAGCAATCCAGAGACCGCAAGCTATTTTGGACCACAAACTGAATGTATCAACATCTGCTACATCTGTTACTTCTGTACAAACTACACATCCCATAAATGCCCTTAATACATCTTCGGTATTTACATTTCATAATCCAGCATTAGTTTGATTTATTTCATCATTTTATTACTTTGTTACACGGTTTGTTTATTCCCCCTGTTTATATGGGAATTCATGATTTATAGATAATATTAACGAGAAACTAATAACTTTTAGAAACTCATTTATTTTAAGTTTTAAAAAGTTAACCGAAACGTTGCTTCCCTGTAGGTTTGTCCTATGGTAGACAGGAGTCTGCAGTGTTTGTGCAGAACAGGATATGAACAGGAAATTACAACAGATGGGACAGTCTGTTGAACAGTACAAATCAAACTCACGTCTGTCTGTTGTTTTAAATACATTGTTGAATCCATCCCTGTCATTCTGTTATACTGTCAAAACATTTTGCTGTGTGTTTGAAAAACTGAATAAACTCGCGAGGGCTGGTTTAGAGAAACCTCTCAATGTGACATACTATAGTTCATCTCATAAAGCAAAGACACCGCAGAAAATACATATTTACATATTTTGTTTTTGTATCTTCAGATTCGTGTGAGTATGCAAATGTGAGTGTGGGAATGTACAGTATGTCAGTGTTATGTGTGGATCTCTGTGTGTGGCTGTCTCCATTTTATGCAACAGAATAAAAAAATCTATCAATGTTTATCCACTGAACCCGCAACTGTTCCTTTCATTTTGCTCTTTTCCAAGCTGCTGACAGCGAGTGAATATGTGTGGATAAGTTGACTATTCCCCTGGCGAGATACAACTCTGACTATTTAGTGCCAAACAAACGATATTGTTGGAGAGGCATATTTATAAACCATATTTCTGAGAAAAAGAGAATAACAAAATGACAAACACATCAGCAGTGTCCATTGCCAAATGAAAATATAATGGCAATCTTTTGTCAGACATAGTTGGGTCAGAATACAATTTTTTTTGTAAAAAAAATTAAAAGAAATGGACCAAATTGTAAAAAAAAAAACATCTTATGAGTGTCCTGTATAGATAGGAACCCTGTTAAAAGGGTCGTGAAAATTCTGTCATGAATAACTCACTCTGAATGTTCCAGAGCTATATAAGTTTCTCTGTTAGATTGGATACAGATATTTAAGCAAATGCTTGTAAGTAAAAAAGTTATTGGTCCTACTGACAACTATAGAGTTCAAAGGGTCAAAAGGATCCCTACATTCTTCAAAATATCTTATGTCTGTTCATATCATTAGTGTCCATAATCATATGGAAACATAATGGCACCCTATTGTCAGACATAGTTTTGACAGCACATACATTTAGTTTTAAATAAAACATAAATGGACTTGGACCAAATAAAGTCGAATAAAGAAACAGAAACAGAATGTTTGGGTGGGTGAATTATCACTTTTATTTACTTTTTGTTATTAAGGAGCCGAATGATAAAATATTTTAATTATATAAAGCTGTATTTGATTTGTTCAAAATGTTTACGGTTACAAGTGTGTAAGTTTTAACTTATTTATTATACTCTGTAAAGGTGGGAAACATAAAAGAAAGAGTAAGGGTTGAACTGAAAGTCTTTTACTAAGAAATGAATCGGTACACTGTGTTCTCGATGCATGTTTTAGTTTCCTGAAGTTCCTCTTGTGTTCTTTGAGTCTTCACTTCATGACTGCTTATATAGCATATAAATTTAACCAGAAACTACCCACGTAGGAACTTCCTCCCTGTAAAAACCCACAAGAGCAAAAAACCATGTGTGTCATCGTGTCATAGTAACCAATGACAACAGAACGACCGAAAAACACATTGCACATGTGTGATGTTTGGTAGATTACATGAACTGAACACTCTTCACAGTTTAGATGTTTTTGTCGATAAAGATGTTTTTGCTTTATAGAAGAATTAAAAATACTCACGCAGGTGTCACTGATATTCAAAAGTATGTGTATGCTTTGACAGGTTCAGAATTTTTGATGATGTCTGAGTTTTTATTATTGCTTCTGGTGGTTTGCACAAGAGAGAACTTGCTCCTTCAAACACAACTTAAGGCAACAGTTTACATTTTCTTATATTCTTTCTTTCATCCGTATGTTTTTAGCCATGCACTACATTGACCTGTTGTACATCCTCTTTGAAGACCTAAAAATACGTCTTTCCGAACTTATTTAGTTTCACATCTTCTTTCACAACTTAGCTTTAACTTTAATTCTTCTAAACTATATAGGTGATAAAACTTTAATAGATGATGAGATAGAGTGGACATATTTTTGTGTATATGGTCAGCTTATTTGTTATAATTAATAATCAAACAGTTTAAATAACCAGATTGAAACCTTATAATATGTATTCTTTTTTGGTAGTATATTTTGAGTTTTGGGTATTTAAGTTGTCATTGCGCTAGTCCCGGGTTTACTGAGATTGACCATTAGGCCGGTTGTCTTGATTGATACAAATGGCGACATGGTCTGTATCCGGAATATTGTTTTCAGGAAGCATTCACATGAAGTTATAGAAGTGTATGGCAATAATGACCTGTACAGGCAATCAGCTGTAAATAAAATTGGTGAGATGAGATGGATGAAAAGCAGTTTCCTGTGCATGCTAAAGTGTAAATAAATGGTGTTATTCGTGTAAAAAAGCCTATTGTTGATGCCCTTTTAAAGCACAGCTCGGGGAATCGACAACCCTCACCGTCACCTTTTTCAATATCAGCAATGGAAAATTGTTGCGAGACATGTTCCAAGACAATATTGATAAGTTACTGGAAGGCTGGACTTTCTTTGCCGCAACTAAATATATAACTTGATAGTATGTATCTATCTATATATATATATATATATATATATATATATATATATATATATATATATATAAAATATTTTGCAATTATCTGACATGTTTATTTCAAAGAGGTTTTGAGTGATATCCTGTGTTCACAGTTGGCTGTGGCTTGCTGTCCTCATCTCTTTAACGCACACCATACATTATAGAAACAAAATGTTTGTTAATTCACTTAGTGGAGCCACAGCTTAAGTGGAGACTTACGGTACATAATACATTTCTTCATTCAGTCTTTTTTCCTCAAACAGCTGTGTTAGCACACTAAGAATGTTTTGTGTAAAAAGGGAGTTTTATGGAATGGAGGGCATGTTTTAAAAGATAATTTTTTTCTGTTTGCTTAAATGACTTAATGAATTTAAATCAATCCATTAAGAAAAGTAAGAAGTAAATGGAGCGTAGATGTGATAGCTTGAATTTTAATCCACTTTATGTATTCCAAGTTTTGACTCTTATCCACAACGCGTGACAGCCTCAGATACCACTAAGGGTCAAAACCAATCATTGGTCATTTTTTGGGATCACAAAGCTATCCACACAAATTAAGGCAGGATATCAAACAACTTATTTGTAGGTTTACAGCTCCAAATTTTACTTTCAATCACCAGAATTAGAGTTAATGGTCAAAAGCTTGTATTACTCCACACTTAACATCCTCATTTTCTAACCACATGTTGTAACATATCAAAGTCCCTTGTCAACATGTCAAGAGGTCAGTCCAAGGTATTGGTTTAAGTCGCAACCAACACACGTATTGCAAGTCCTTGTTTATCAGTGACGTATTGACTGTGTACATCCTATTGACTTTGGTATCTATGGGTACCAAATTTTTTCCAAAACAGGTTCTTTAAAGGACCATTCAAAATGCACCCAAGAGCAGTTTTGACTGCATATGACCCTTCTTGCTGGCTGTTAACAACTATCCATGGTTCCAGCATCTTGTACTCCTTTCTACCTATGAGAATGTTGACTTTATCATCAATTTGAGACTTCACTTTACTAAGATAAGGCCACTTGACAATGTCTGGTTGTTGAGGAATGTTTTCCACAGAGACTGGAATGCTCTTTTTTCCTAAGCAAGTTCAAGAAAGTTGATTTCTTGCAATCCGTTATTTTCCAAGTCAGGGAGCACACAGCTTTCCACTTGCTTGTTTAAATTTATGATGCTAAGCATCATATCAGTCTGTCTGCCCTGGACAAGTTCATACACCTCCACAGTCTTATCACTCTGCCCCAGCCCCAGTACAGTCATCGGTTCAACGATTGAGTGTGACCAACATTGGGATAGGTGATTGAATACCATGTCTTTTTGCCGAGCTTCCTCCCTTTTGTTTTATCCAACAAATTTGACGTTTCGTAGAACTAAGCTGGCAAAGTTTGTCACCTTGTACAGTTTTTACTGAAATGGCCTTTTTCCAAGCATACAAAGCAAAACCTGTTCTTTCTCAACAAATTCACTGATAACATTCTTCCAGTGTATGGCTTTTATCACAGAATGCTCAAGGTTGAGTGAACGCAATGGAAGATGGTGAATCATTGTTTATTGTAGCCTTCAAGCTTATTTGTATCACCTGTCAAGGCATCCAGATCTCCAAAAAGCAGATTTGATATCACCTTTGCTTTCCAGTCGACAAAGTCCACCAGTTGTGTTCATACTCCAAATAATTAGTAGGATTGTCCTGCTCATCTATGTATTCAATGTCCTTATGTGATCGGAAATAATGCATTTCGGATTTCCCTTGAAGCCTTTTAATCCTCTGACTTTATCTCAGGCCATTTGAATGCCTCAAAGCTGTTGCGATCTTTTGTTAATTTCTGAATCTCTCTCGTAGCTGATCCATTGGCTTTGAGAAGCCACTCTTCTCTGACATGTGCTGGCAGGCTTTAACAAGTTCCCTAGGCCCACCCCTGGTGTATTGCTCGAAAAAGTATAACTTGTCAGCATCACTGTCAGCGTTTTCAAGTGCTCTCAAAAAAGACCTGAATTCCTGTGGGTCCCATAGAACAAAATAATAATCATGCCACTCATTCGTTTCTAACTAGCATTTCAGTGATACTGTATATGTCTGACGAAGGAACACTCCTCGCAAATCTCTGTCTGACGCTAACAGGGCATTGGATGGACTAATCCAGGATGAGATGATATTTTGACCTCATCCTTATAGTAGCCCCCTTTTCAATAGTTGATTCAGTCACACATTTGAGACCCTTTAGACCAGCTTTTGGTCTCCTAGATTCACAATTTTACTCTTTCCTTCGATTGGTTACAACATGACAGTTTAGGCAGAAACTAGAAATCCTGATCAGCAGCATGCTCTTCTTACTTTAAATACAACTACACTGATGCATCACTTTGAATGAATTCTCACAATAGAGGAGACTGAGTTTTTAAGGGATTGATTTCAACTTCATCCTAATATCCAATTAGTAGTTTAATTTCCTTCGATTTTCCTTTAGTTTATATGTTTCTGCTGAGCTTCCTTCCCAAGCCTTGTCTGTACGCACCCTCTTGCGCTCAAACTGAGCCTTTACATTGTTAGCCTCTCCGTCCGGCATTACAGACGAATTGGCATTACACAGTGTTGTAATTCAATTCAGCGGATCACCAAATTCAATTTAGAACCATTGTAATCAGTTACTGGACGGATTGGTGAACAACGTCCTTTCATTGAATCTGAACTACTCAACAAGGAACTCTGACAGCAAGACACAAGATTTTGATCTTGTAAGCATAACATGCATTCTATCACTGATTGGCTGTCATAACTACTTGTCTCCAAACGTTCCTCTTGCAAATTGCTTTTGACTTTCATGTAGCATACATGTGATGGCTTGAGTTTTAATCCACTTTATGTATTCCAAAGTTTGACTTATATAAATGTGCACTAAATCACAAACACTCAACATGTAATGAATAAACACAACAATAATAAAACTAATAATATTAATAATAATAATAATAATGATAATGATGATAATAGTATATTGCTCATACATTAAAAGCAATAATATTTTCCCTTTAATGTGCGACTATATGTGTTGGTTAGAACTATGGTCATCTCTCCAAACGCTTCTCTTAAATCCCTCTGATACTCTGTCTGAAGGTTACAGATAGGAAATATATGACAATTAAAAAAATTATTAGAAAAAGTGTTAAAGATCGGTCAAAGATTCTTTTTTGGTACACAATATGTTGATTTTGTACCTTTTTGTACACTACTTTACCCTAAAAACCTTTTCTGTACATTAATGGCCTACAGTAATTTGTACCCATTACATTTTAGCAATATGTAACTGTAACGTTTAAAGTTACACATTTGGTCCTTATTTTTGCTATCATCAGCCATGTTTATCTGTAAGTCTCAGAAGATTGAGAGAGATTCCTTTGTCCACAGTGGTGTGCTGTCTCAATCATCCACTATAGAAAAAAATCCTAATCATAATAAAATTGTTTTATCCCCATGTTTTAGGTACATCACAACTTTGATTTATCCCATTGGGAAGACCTTTTTAGCCAAAGCAACTTGTATAAATGCAATTCCTGGGATTAAACCCATGACCTTGTTGTCGCTGCTGCATTATGCCCTTACCACTGAGCTACAGGAAAGTTTAATACATTTTTACTGCTTTTACAATTGGCAGGTGTTTTTTTACTAACCTAAATACCAATAAACCAAAAATCTAACACTCCCATGTTTTTGGTTTCTTCTTTTAATAATTCAAATTGCACAATGTGTTAGCACAAAAAGATTCGTACTTTGTCATACATTTGGAATAAATGGTAAAAGCAACAACATTTGATGTCTAAATAGTTTTATTCTGCAGGTATTTTCAATGAGAATGCATGAGCATATGTGTTGGTTAGAAAAGAAGGAATTAAAAAGTGCATTGCATGTTGTGATTTGTGAATGACCCATCATGGTATCTTTAGCTCCTGCCATTTGGAAAACTGTACAGGAGCATCAGTACTCTCTCTGCTAGACTCTTAAACAGCTTGTCAGCTTTGCACAAAATCTTGAACAACATTGTACAGTATTATGTATGATTGTTGTATATTGTGTCTTATAGTCTTCTTAGGTTATGAATGCTGTCAATACTTTATCTATAGTATTTGTATTGTTAAAATACCAGGTAGTTAGCTATGTATGCAAATATATTACGTGTACTGTTTGTGCACATATTTAATGGAATGACCATAAAGCTTAACTTGGCCTGACTTGACACCATTTCCTCTACTTTGAATCGGATGTGTGCCCATCACACCCAACCTCACCAATTTCTTCTCTTGCTAACTGAAGCTTATGAAAATGCAAAGATTCTGTATAATAAAAAAATGTCATTAACGATAAAAATTAAAAGCAAATACATATGACGAAGAAAATTACATTTAGAATTAACATTTGGAAGCAACTTCCTTCATAGTCTTTGCAGTTTTCTATCCAGATAGCCTCATCCCAGTTTCCTTTAACGAAATAAAAACAACACTTCAGAAGTAAAGAATGTGCTTTGTGCTCTTAATCAAAGTCTCCATTCATAACAAATCATAACTGACTACTCAATCAGAGGGCTGTTAAGAAAATACTAACCTGTGCATGTCCCGTTTTCATCTCCATAGTTGGTGAATCCAGACTTCCACACACATTCATGGCCTTCTTTACCAACATTGCAGATAAAAGCATCAATGTCACACACACCTTCAAAGAAGTAAAACAATATTTCAGGTGAGGATTATTAATGTGTGAAATTAAAGATGGTGTCATTTTTTATGGCAAAAAAATCCACATTTCAGTAGTAATGGACTTACTCTCACAGCTTTCAGTGACGTCGGTGAAGTTAGTTTGTCCTGACTTTAGTCTGAAGCCTGGAGCACATGTACAGTAAAAACCTCCTGGGATGTTATGACATAATGCCATTTTTCCACAGTAATCTGAATTTTCACACTCGTTTATATCTAAGGACGGAAAAAACATGTCTACTTAAAACTCTCACAATAAATGATGAGCATTGTTTCACAAAAGATCCAGCAGCTTGTGATTGTTTTCTTACCAATACACTGAATTCCTTCTCCATCCACAAATGTATCTTTTCCATTGCTGGAAATGTAGCCAGTGCTACATAAACATGCATAATTTCCGGCATAATTATGACACTTTGCATTAGGACCACAAGCAACCGTGTTCTCCACACATTCATTGATGTCTGAAACAAGCAAAAGTGTGGATCAGACGTTTGGCTACAGAGGTGTCACATATAAAACACATTACAAATGGACTTACCTTGGCATGATATTGAATCCTCTGCTGTAAAGATTCCAGGTGGCTTGAAGCCTTCATGACATTGACAGTAGTAGCTGCCTTCAGTGTTTGTGCAATATGCATCATTTCCACAAATTGGATCTTCAAATTCACACTCATTCTCATCTAAAGGAATAGAAGATCCTTCAGGATTTTAGCAAATGCACGACATCTCTTAAAGCTCATGGGAAGAAAAGTATATAACAAAAAATTCATGTTTTTGAATGAATATCAATTTGGGGCCTACCTTCACATTTTCCAATAATCTTAAAGGTTCCAGTTGGACACTTTTGCATCAGGACGCTTTCTGTCAGAGCTAACAGAAAAATGATACAGTATAAAAGAATAAGAAGTTCCCCCACCCTACCATTCTCTTCAGTTGTTTCGGATCTCATTTATTGACCAGCAGTTATCAATCAACAGATATGAGATAGTTGGCAGAACTGTCAAACAACATTTGCTACAGTAAAAATATATATGAAAACATAATGTACAAAACATAAACATAACTCACCCAAAACCAGCAGAGATACAAGCTTCATCGTACAAGTGTGAAAGAAACTCACTTGCTCCGAAACAAGAAAATATGAGAGTGTGGGAGTGTCTGTGTTTATCTCTTGTATATCTTTCTTTTCTCACCCTCTCACTCCTCTGATCCGCTGAAGTGTCCATCTCCAGGTTCTTAAAACTGAAGTCATGCGTTAGTTCTACAATAATTCCCCTACTATTTTCCCAACATTGAGTTCCCCCACTATTTTATTGTGTTTGCCCTTTTGTGTCGTATCTGTTCTGCTAGTTTTTCATCTTAACTCATGTTTGTTCGTATCGTTGTCTTTCCCGGTGAACAACAACGTGCTTGCTTGTTTGTGCACATGTAGGACCCTAATCATTAGTTTTCATTCGGATATATACAGTTAGGTTAGTAGTGGATGACACACCGTGTATGTTTTGTGCTGGCTAGTAAGTGTAGTTTAGGTAGGCCTTGAAAACGCTGAAGATCCGTCCGTTTCCTTTTATTTATTATTTATTCTAGAGTAGTTTAGAGCAGGGGTTTTCAAACTGGGCCTCCAAAAAGCTCAAAGGGGTCCCAGAAAATCTTTAAATTTTAAATGTACACATAAGTTTTCTTTTGTATCTAAAAATTATATAAATTTGTACATGTTTCACACATTGGCAGTATGTTTTGGGGGGAAAAAATGCTGTTTAATTTAAAAATTGGAATTGTTCAATCAACATTCATATTATGGACAAGTATTTAATATTATTTTTAATATGTATTATTATTTTCTCACACTTACTATTGATCTAACAGAGTTTAAATGCTTCTTTATGAAATATAATGCCTCTTTTCTCCTGGTTTTGTGTTTTATGTTGATCTACGTATCGTATACAATCCACACCTTTATTATTATTTTTTCATCATATGTTAATATTGTTATTATTATTCTCATGATTCTTTTTTTCATTATCGTTTTTTTCAGTATTTCCATCACCTCTGGTTTATTCTGATTTGTTTTTTAATGAATTATTTATATTCATGCATTAAGTTGTGTACCTTAGACACACACATGTACACACAGACACCTGCATGCATGCACACACACAGAAGTTTATTCAGTTAAATGTAACATCCTTAAAAACCCCTAGACCGCCTAGGGTCGTAAAAATGCTTATCGTGGATGTGTCTCAGAGTTTAGTGCAGCTGAGTCATGCTCTGTTTGCCTACACTAAAATTAGTTGTTGGAATCATTTAATAATGTGGAACCGATTTACATGATAAAATCATTTGCTTTTTAACTTACCAATTAAAACTAATTCCAGCAACCATTTCTCGGTCTACAAGGAGCGAAAGACTGAATTAAACATAGAGGGGACACATTAAAATAAATTCATTATGAATTTTGCATTTTGCATTTTATAGATTTTTAATACATTGAAAATGTAGGAATTCCCATACGGCTTGGAGGAATTGGATTTTGGGTGAAATTCTGTTTTTAACAAAAGTTTAAAACCCTGATGAAAACCACATAACCACGATGCATGTAACAAAAACATTAAGTAACTGTTTGTGAAATTCCATACTTAGAAGTCAAAAACATGCAAATAGCTACATCTACAGGCACTTAACTCTAATAACCTGTGGTCAAAAGTAGTAGCTTGAGAGGTTTTTTGGTCTGTTTGTTGATATGATCCATTTACAAACCTCAGAGACAATGTCTTTAGATGTTAGACAAGCTTTTTTTACTCTTTGTGCTTGTTTTTGATCATTTAAACTGGTGAATATAATGCCAAGGCAATGCAGAGCCATGGGACATGTGACTATATGTAATTATTATTTAAAATGTTTTCACCGCAAGGAACTCATCACGGTAATCCATATTGAGAAACAGACAGCTCAGGCAAGTCAAATAATAAATGAACATCAGCAGTTGGAATAGGTGTCCAAAAATGGTTCATTCCAGTATAAAAGGCCACATTGTATGACATTGTTTGTTGTACAAGAAAGTGGAGGCATTCTTTTAAATGTAAGTGTAGAGTAATTATCACATGAATAATGCAAAATAAAAAGAATGCCGTTATTTTAAAATTCTGAACTCATTTCCTCAGAAGTGGTTTTGGTTGGAATAGTTGCACAACATCCAGAAACGTTGTGTAATACTGAGAAATTAAGTACATCTGCATAAAGCTTCCTCGGAAGCTCTTCACCGTAGCAAACGGTTTGATTGAATGAGACACAAAATGAAGAGATTAGTTACTGTCTATGGCATCCCAGTACCACGTGTTAAGGTTCACAAAAACCTGATAATCTTTCTTTGTACGTAAGTATTGACATGCACGGCACGCATGCTCAGTGGGATACTTAACAAGTTTTATTTCAAAGTGTTCTCTCCATTGAAAATACTTCTTGTACTCTTCAACATTCTTGTCGAGTGACAGTAGATGTTTAGCCAGTTCTTGAGGACTTGAAAAACTGTCCACGTGGATGAAAGCGTCTTTCGGTACAAATCTGTCATATACGTATTTTGGAGCCCCAAGAGCGACCGGCACTGCTCCGAGTGTGAGTGGATGGAACATCTTTTCTGTAATGTAGTCGTAATGATTGTCTGTGTTTTCAAATGATAAATAGAACTTACAACTTGTAAGTATGTCCTTGTATTCTTCCTTACTGATCGGTTTTCCAAAATGTCTCCCAAAAACCTGAATCTCAATGTGATTTTTCAGGATATTATAATATTTAACCCGTTTGAAGTCCTCATTCCAGTTGCTCACAATCCAGCAAACCAACTTTTTCTTTTTGTCCAGAACTTGTGGGAATATTGTGTCCTCAGTATCTTCAGTTTTAAACACAAATTGCTCACGAATAACAATGTCAGCGTCATGCCGGTAGTTCAAGGTCACGTTAAACAGATTCTCCAGACCGTCGAGGCGTCTTGTGTTTTGTGGGGACTCAAAGTGCATCCATATCCATTTCTGAAAGAAGGGCCGAGGTTCGGTGGGTAAATTTGACAGATCGTTGTTAACGTCTCTGTGATTTATTAAAACCCCATGAGCCTTGCTGTACAGTTCTCTATTGTCTGTTAGGTAACAGCCATCTATATTAAAGCTGGAACTGCAGGAATTTAAGTCAAACTTTCTTCCAAATGGCCAAAGCCATATCAGCAGTATAGTGTCGTTTTCCTGAGGCTTCTTTGAGAATGGTGTAGACATCATGGGGCCGAGGGATTCTTCACAGAGAAGCAATTCACGTGCTAGAAATATGTTTAATCCCAATGACACGAGGACAAGCAAAAATTTGGGCTGGAGATATGTGTTTACTTTATCTGGAGAGATAAGAGAAGATTAAGCAGGTCAATTGAGATAAACGCAAATTTCATACAACCAACCTTAAATATTGCTAAAATTGTGATGTCAGATGTGCTGAAAAAAAAATGTATTCAAGTTGTGGTACTCGCGTCCATGTTGGTCGAAGAGTTTGGAACACATTACTCAGGAGTGTGTCCAACAGATGTAACTCATTTCAAATTCCTACATTGCACACTTTTAGAGGTTTAATGGGTTAGCATTAGATTAAGTCAGGACTAGGCTTTTTGGACATTTAATTTATGCAAATATGCTGTAGAAAAGACATTGGTTCGGGGGATGGAAATGATGTAAATCCGGTGTATAAATTAAGAAAGCTAACATATCGTTATGCTATTTAAACTTTAGTTAGACCTTCAGTCGCACTCGCAGAATGTAAACCATCACTGTTATTTTCTTCTGGGCTCCTCTTCTTGTTCTAACAATTTTCGGTACACCTCTCCTCTCGGATGTTTTCACACAGATCCATGAATGAGGGCCTGATTATTTAGAGGAGGTATACGGTGATCGGCAGTGGGCAAAAACCTACCCCAAAAATCCGTTATACTTAACATTGCACCTGACTTTAACGGGTCGTTGCTCCGAACGAGGACTTCATAGAAACATGTGGTTTACCATGTCTGGACAGACTGGCTGGCGCTGTGAAAACACATCAGAGTAGGGTGTAGGCGGTACACCTGGGGTGTGAGAGCCACCCAAAATTTTCTCAAAGACTTATAATGTGATGGGCTCATTCACTCAAGCAACCAATCACTTCTTTTATCTTCATAAAGTTATAAAACGACGCCCACGCCCATAGCAACAAAACTAAAGAACTTAGCAATCGTTTAACAACACGAATGCCTCTCTTTGGAACATGGTAGAGACATGGTGGTTGGTTAGTTTTCCTTTTGACTTGAAAAATAATTCATTTAAATCGCACAAGCCATGCCCATAGGAACCAAACACATTAGTTAATCAACTGTTTAGCCAGGGGGAAGTCATGGTCTAGTGTTAAAGTGTTTGACTCCTAACCCTGGTTTTGTTGGTTCAAGTCTCCAGTGGGTAATACCATGACTTAGGGGTCCTTGAGCATTGCACGGAACCCCCACCTCTTCCCCGGGCTGTTGGCAACCTAATTTGATCTCATATGTCATAGGTCACTCGACGCCTAAAGCAAATACATCAGAGCCCTCAACATGAGATCTATCATCCAGGTTTTATACCGAGGGTTTGCCTTTAATTTTATACTTTTAAAAATTCATTCAACATCTACAAGGTTAACCATAGGGGAATAGAGCGGTAGATGTATTTCTTACTAATTCTTTACCAGTATTTGTCATAATTCACATAAATGAATGACATCACACTTTTTATTTTCTTAGCAAACAGATTTGGTCTTACTTAACTTAGGTCATCAATGCATTTACACTCATTATTTATGATTAGACAATTTCCCAATTATACAGCATCACACTTACATTCATGACAAATTTCGAAATACCAAGGAATATTAAGTAGACAAATCCAAAACGGTAGTAAAACCGATCAGTCATTTTACATTTCTCCATTTGGCAGACTTACAAGAATTGTGCAGTGGATAACTATAAGTGCTGAGCAAACAGGGGTAAGATGTCTTACTCAAAGACACTTCAGACATTATCAGCTGGCACTGAGATCTGATCCTGCAACCTTCCACTTTCAAGTCCAAATTCTGGTTAAGCAGACCTGGTTAAGTGGTTGTTAACCAGACCAAGACTGACCCCAATCAGACCACCACTGACCCGGATTTCCAGCAAACTGAAATGTGTTAAATCGTACCCACGGATGATTAAACCTGCTAACTTATACAATGTTCAACTTTAAGCCATTACTGGTAGCTCGCCTACAGGTCAGGAATATTGTGCGTTGGTGATTCATTAGCGTCTGGTTCTGCGTGTTCGTTGGGAGTTTCCTGACAAGGAAAAGTCAATATTTGGGCTTGAGACTGCATCCCCTCGGTTTAAGTACAGTCCGGCAACAGAGAGGCGGCCCAGCTCCCTCCATCAGGTGAAGTTAACGGGCTAATCTTTGTGGTACTGTCCGAGGTTTTCAAAGCAGTCCGTCTTGAAATGATTTGTACGAACCACAACATTCTGCCCGACTGTTCCTGAGACATTGCCATTGTAAATGAAACTGCTACTCAATTTTTCTGATCTCCTAACGTGGGAGATGGTGTAAAGGTCGTGTGCAGACAACAACACAATGCTTCACATGAGACAAATGGTGGATCAGAGGATCTAGTGGGTCGGGGGGCTAGACTAGTTAGGGGGTGGATTTATGCATATTTTCCCTACACTGACGTCAGGATAGGGGAGTTGTCCAAACAAATCATATAAACATAAGAGTCCTGGGTCAAATATCTTTCAACTGACATAAAATGTATGGATATTGTTTTATTTGCGCTTTGAGTGTTTTTTACGAGCTACAGAGGCCCAAATGAATATGCACAACCAAATGTTTAGCATAATATGTCACCTTTAATATTATATTTACAATGTACTAATCATGTTTGCGCATACTGTATGTTAATAATGTTAACATTATGTTAATCATTTCATCATTATGAAAGTAACATGCTTTCAACAACATAGCCTTGTTTTCACAGACTTGATTCAGACTTGATTCTAAACACTTTCAGTCTTTCTTGAATATATTTCGATGTGTCTTTCTGTCGGCCTGTCCGCCTGCCAACCTGTCTCATCTTTTAAAACGTAAACTTTCTTACTTATTGACTTCAAGCAAACACAAAGTTTGTTCATAAACGTGTGCCTCATCTAGTTGAGAACAACAGAGAAACTGTAAAACGGAAATCACCAACACATTTAGCAACATCGGGTCACAGTTTCTCAAAAACCACCGACACATTTGAACACAAAAACACCCACTGAACTTGTATGAGTCAATAAACATGTGTTTAAACAACGTATATAAGCCGTTTAAAACTATTAAATACAATTGGGTAAAAAGATAAACCATCCAAAGACCAATTTAGATATTTCTGAATTTACTATTTATAGGTGTGTGTATGGGTAAAATGAAAATTTTGTCTTCATCTGTATATTTTTTTTTTAAAACAATAACTGGAGAAACAGGAGAAAATATGATATGGTTCTTTGATTTTTTTAAGAACTCAAATACTACTGCAAATAAATTGTAAGTTTATGTTCACTTTTATGCAATACAAAAGCAATATTTCTATTTATTTAGGAAATTGTACACATATTTATTATGTGATAACCTGGCTTTATTAGGCTACAGTTTCACATGATTGATCACTTGATGTTTGATTCTGGCAATATTTAACAGACACAAGACTTTATATGGGCTAAATTCATTTACACTACAAGTCAAAAGTTTCTCTTTTGAGCTGAAGTTCCAAACATTTATTTCTAAAATGCATCTATAATCCAACACACAAATAAAATAATTTCCAATGAACAATAAATGAATAAAATAAGAATCAGAATTAATTATTATAAAGTCGTACCTGACATGGTTCAGTGCAGATTAAATATATCAGAAGACGTTTAATTGGGATGATAGTGCAGTCCTTAAGCGATCATACTGTAGTAATGCTTCAGATCTGTAACATGGTGTCCGTTAGATGTCTTTATCATGGTGAAGAGCATTTAACCCTTAAAACTCATCAATCTAAATATTTAAGGGGGGGATTTGAATAATATGTACCTCTACATAGTTCAACTGAAAATAGATTATTTTGTGAGGAAAAAACTAATTTGTCATTTATACATGTTGCAATAAATAAAGGCGTGTTTATGTTGTATGAGCAAAATGTTATTAGTTGCTATCTGCTGCTCCCTTCTGAAACATTTGTAGAAACACATCAAGGGAAATTGAACTGGAAGGTTCCTACTGGGAGAGACTTCAAACATGTGTACCATACAGAAGAAGCAAGTTTAGCTTTGACAAAACTGGTCCAGGCTATTATAGGTATCATATTATATGCATAAGATAATAGGAAAACTTTACAATACATTTTACTAACAGCAAAGGGCAATACGTATGAAGCGAACAGCAAATATACAATGACTCATTTTAAACATGAATACAAACAGAACACTGTATAAATTGCATTTGTTAAAAAAATGCCATCACATTTCATCATGCCATCAATGCATTTGTCATCAGGTTTTTACTCCTGTTCCCCTCACATATCCTCTCCTTTAAAAACCTTAAAAAAAAACATTCCACTAAAAACCCATTTGGGTCAAAATGTTTCATCCTCATTTTCTTTTTAAGTATATTTTGAGATTTTTTAACC
>CM065671.1:17332097-17427097 GCA_033220385.1 Triplophysa yarkandensis | reverse complement strand
ACTAAGATTAGATTTAGAGAAAATTGTATTTCGGTCTTTATGACATCGGCATGTAAAAGATCAGTTCCAGACAGTTCTAGAAATAAAGAATAGCCTAATACAGAATACTATACACGGTGTATTCAAATGTTTTATATCAAATGTGCAGTATTCTTTTATAAGTCTCTTTATCATTTTCAGGTCCAAATTTATCCACCGGTAAACGTCCACAAGAATAGAGCAAGCAAAAGCGACCTAGCAGAAGTAACAAATGAATAACATTTGCTAGTATAGTAGATTAAAACTATGTCCGTCATTTTCCACATCAAGAAAAGATCAATACTGCTGATTGGCTGCGCGATTGTTTTTGGACTCGGACCCGAGTTTCTAAAGCATTTTTGTGAAATCATAGAGCCTGCCATTAAATGGGACAAAAGAACCTGATCTTTTGAACAAATAGTTGATTTAATAAAATGAATTAACATTCAACATATTGTTTGTTTATTATCATTTATTATAGAATAAATAATTGGATCTAAATTATAATCAATAAATAAAGTTATGTTATTAGTGTCAGGGTAAGGTGCAGAGCAGAACCCAGGTGCAGGCAGGGATGGGGTAACAATGCTTTAATAAACAAAACATCCTCACTGGGGCAAACTGTAACAAAACTCTTCACAAACCAAACAAAACACTTCCCACAAGGGGTCAAACAAGGTAACTTTGGCAAAATACAAAACAACAATAAACAGCAAAGCACAAGTCAGACGGCATAAGCAAACAAACACTGAACTGGAAACATTAGCAAAGGAAACCGCACGAGACAGCAACACAAGGGCATTAAATAGGGGACAATAAAGATGGATGAAAACACAAGGCAGGTGTTGGGAATGAAACACTTATGGAAAGATAGTAAGGACATCGAGCTAAACACGGGACAGGAGACCAAATGCCAAACATTGTCAACACAGTGGCCATGTGCTCTCACATAAAACAAAACGAAATTTTTAGGACAAATAATACGACAATTAGCCACTAACCAGGCCCACTATTAAACACACACTGGACGTTTAGGGGAATGGTCACCCTAAAATAAAGATGCTGTTATTATTTACTCGTTCCAAGTTGTTCCAAATCTGTATAAATTGTTTGATGAACACAGAGAAAGATATTTGGAAACCGATTGTGGACCTCCTTGAAAACCATGGTAGGAAAAATTATAAATAATTTACTTGCTTGTTATGTTTAACTCAAAATAAGATATTTTGTAGAAAGTTGGACAGTTATGGTTTACCTTTGACTATTATTGTCAATTTGCCAAGTGTGGTAGTCCATGAGGTCTGAAAAGCATTCGTCCAAATATCTTTCTCTGTCTTTAACCGAACAAACATATTTATAAAGATTAACAATTAGACACTGAGACATTTACGATATTCTTTTTAGGTGAATTATCCCTTTAACATTTGACCAGATGAGTATGTATAATGCAACCATCAATAGCCTCAGCAATGCATGCAGAAATGTTGGATTGTTACAGAATGCAGAACATACAGACAAACTTTCATATTCCCACTACCTAGCTTCTTTTATTTCTTTTTCACAAGCAATCCTCTGCAGAATGATACAGTAAGAGAAAGATTGATGAGTAATTTTAGGAACAGACAGACAATGTGTGTTTCAGTGAACAGCTATTATACAGACTTTTGGAAATGAGTGCTGCTCATTTCATTCTGTATTTGTTGTTGGGTTTTAAAGTAGGGGATATTCAGGTTTTGGATTGTTCTCTGCTACAAACGTGCCATTTTTGTCAACAGATCAATACTAAGTTGATAGATCTATTAATCCTCAGAATAGCCATCTGGAGGCTATTTAAGCCTCCTCATTGGACTTCAGTCTGCTGGTTTTGCACTAGACCACTGTTCTCTAATGCCAACAAAAGAGCTGTGCTGGTATTCAGTGATATGATGAGTGAAGGTGACGGCACCTGTGCTCAGAATCAGCACCATGGACAGGGTCATGAAGATTATTTTCATCTGGTTTTAAATGAAAGGGGAATTATGTTAATTACGGCTATTCGATAAAAACTACATTATTATCACAATGATTTTGCATAATGTTAAAATCACGATTATTTAAAATGATTCCTCAATGAATTTGAAAAAGGAGTTAGTTAATAGGTAAATTATCAATATTAAATAAAACAATAACACATATCCAATACTATATTCAACTCATTTACAAATGAATATAAAATGATTCCATAAAATTGGAGGTAAATTTAAAAGATTTAAATAAACAATGTAAAAAAAAGAAATGTGAATGTGGCACAACAATTTTTGAAGTATTTTGTTTTCATAACTTTTGGAAGCTAAATTTAAATGAATTAATAAACGAATATCCTTAACGTCACATCAGTAAACCGGCAAACAATTCTTGTTACATTGGCTTGTTGAAAAAGTGTTTTAACACTATTATATACCTGTTTCTATTTTAAGGCATTTCATGCTATTTTATTATTGCATGTATGTGTTAAGAAAAATAAATAAAACCTAATACATAAATCTATTTATGTTTTTGCATCAATTTAGATCCTTTTTGGTTATTACTTTAAATCTTTCAAATTAAACAGCAGTGGCATTGTTCACACCAGTAAATGGTTTCTAGCTGCCAACATTCTTTTAAAAACCTTTTGTTTTGACATAGAAAGTCATAAAGTTTGAAATAACAAGAAGGTGAGGAAATAATTACGCAATTTTCATTTTTGGGTGAACTTTTGATTTTATTCAAAGCGAATTCAAGCTCTACATTGAGAACAATATATAAGCTCAGAATTTTCCCGTTCTAACATGTCCATACATCGCAGTATACTCAGTATATAAGTTATTTATACTATATAAGGCAGCTTTTTCTACATTCTTAAAAGCAGCGTTTCCTTGTACATCAGATGTTGTAAACCTCATCCTTTAAGAGTTGACATGTTTTATACATTACGTTCTTGGTCCTTTCCCAAACATATCTCTGAACTTTTGCTCAACTGACTTTTACTGACAGATGGGTTCATGCAGTATTAAATACACCACCTCCTCCTGACCCTCAGTGGTTTCCACATGAGAAAGTCTGCAAGAATACCGCAATGTGCGTGTGTGTTGATGTCTTTAGGTGGGTGCATAAACATCACAAGGAGTAGCAGATTAAACTTTAGGTTCAATGTAATAATGTTGGAGGGTGGTGGAGGTGGAAAATGATCAGAATTAATGGATGTGTGAGATTCATAAAGCTAGATTTAGAGTAATAAGGGTTGAGATGTTAGGCAGAATCTAGTTAAGACAAAGATCTAAATAAAGTGAGATAGATGGAGATGTCTATCCATAATTGAGATGTGTAATGCTTTCATTTTTAGAAGATCTTTTAACAGAAATACATTATAATATTCTAAACTTTTTTTAAGAGTTATTTGAAGATCTTATGTTTATATTATCTTTTAATTAGCTATATTTATCCACATAACTTATCCACCGCCATGTTTCTACATTAGCCCAAACTGACAAACTGTTGCATGTTGAAAATACATTTTACCTTTATCAATGTAGAAAAAATAAGTAAAAAATAGAGAAAAGATAGGACGTTTATTCATAATTTATGGAGGGTTTTCTGTTTGATTCTATGTTTCTGTTGTATTTCTCCTATGTTATTGTATGTGTGTGTGTTTGTATAAGTTGTTTATATGTAAATGTGAGTGTCAGTTTAAATGTATGTCTGTTGTAGTTGTGGTTATTCTTATTTTTAAATATTTCTTATCTGTGTTACGCATGTTGTTCCTGGAAAGGAACGGTTTCCAAAACACATTGTCATCCTCCTGATTGTGTGTTTTAACAGACACACACGCATGCACACACGCACACACGCACGCACGCACGCACACACACACACACACACACACACACACACACACACACACACACACACACACACACACACACACACACACACACACACACACACTTAAGTATTACTGCCGAGGCACTAAACAGAACTGCAAAAAACTGCACTAAAAATAAATGACTTTGAGTAATTAATTGTGTATTA
This sequence comes from Triplophysa yarkandensis, assembly GCA_033220385.1. NCBI lineage: Eukaryota > Metazoa > Chordata > Actinopteri > Cypriniformes > Nemacheilidae > Triplophysa > Triplophysa yarkandensis. The sequence goes on along the minus strand of CM065671.1, from coordinate 17,423,032 downwards.
TCCAGGGATGTGAACAACCCAAGCAAGCTCCCCATCAGTTTATAGGCTTTTGTAAGATGCCTTCAAAGACAATTTTTCGGCGCTCTGCACCGATGAAGATTGTTCCATAATAAAAGCAGCATAATAGTGTTTTCTGAGAAGCCTTCTTTTAGCCTTTATGTCATTATTTAGTTACCCTCGTGCCATTTCAAAGTTGTATTACTTTTTGAACACAAAGTAAGATGTTTTGAAGAGTGTAGGTAACTGGCACCATTCAGCCAGATGTGTATAATGCACATTTAATGTGTTTAGACTCTGTATGCATCATACAGCATGTAGGCAAAAAGAATAGACAACACACTAGATTATAATGAAGCCAATCACTACAAGTCATCAACATGACAAAATCTAATAATGTCTCTGTATTATGGCTTTCAATCGATGTTTTCTACACTTACAAGAATTTCAACTAACAGATACGGAAATAAAGAAAAGGCTTTGGAAACTGGGCACTAATGATCGCTCACCCCATCACCCGTCACAGCCCTGTTAATTACTGTGCTTGCAGGAACCACGGGCTGCCATCTGTGTTAAACCAGCACTTGGGTTACATGCCAAAAGCTGCTTGCTGCCTAGTTTCATAAAGAAGCATTCCTTCCTTGTATCACCCTGCGCTTTAAAGTCTCCATCCACTCATCTGCTTAAACACCCAATTTGGCAATAAATCCCTGTTTGTTTTTTTACTCTGTCACTCACTTAGCGGTTGAAAGAAGGCAACTGTCAGCATCAATTTTTCTTTAGGTTGGTGAATAGAGGAAGACCGGAGTATTTTCCACTGATTCAGCACTGACTATTTATTGAAAAACATTTGACGTTAGTGTTTAATTCTGCATAGAAAGTGATGACAAAGCCCACAAGAAATCTGTGTACTTTAGTTAATTTTCAGCAGTGATTATGAAACTCATTGAAACCTATGAATATGGTAAATATGTTAAAGTGTCCATAAGATAGTGGTAGTGTTTGTGTGCTCAACTATACATAAATGCCATTGTGTGTGCATGTGGCACGCTTTCAAAACATAGTAAGCGGCCTTGTTCTATACTGCCTACGTAATCACAGAAACGTTGTAACATTACAATTACTGTATGACTATTATAAAACATTAAACAGGCACATTTGCATTTCAAATTATTTTATTTTAAAATCTATTTCATAATATTTATTATTAGTATTATGAAAAGATTTATACCGAATACTGAAAGTACTTAACGAAATGCAACATTGCCATTACAAAGATTGGGGAAAAACCTAACACTAAGTATGGCTGCTCTAACATAGAAAGTTCCAACCGTGATCTGATAGCGTGGATCTTATGATGCCCTTGCCAGCTTGTAAATGTGAGAAAAAGCTCTGGCTTTTACACAATACACTTTGATATCGATACGTATAAACACGGTACAAATGTGTTGGTACAAATAAATAGTAAGATAATTTTTATGGAGATTTTATGTTTATAGTGGTGCCCGGAGATATTCGAGCAATTTGCCCTATTGAAATTCATACAATGTCAATGCAAAGACGCAACTAGATGTAAACTCATGCTAGGAGAGAGTGCCACAAACGTGTGCATGTTGAAATATTTCAACTTGAGCGAGAAATTGGTGCTTATTGTCAGCTTATGGACTTCCCTTATCCCGTGATTTTTTTCCACATCACTCTGGCATAAATGAATTTCTCACGAAAGAGCGTGATTGTTTGTGTATGGTGTGAAAATGGCATAAGGGACAGATTTGATATCGAGGTCATATTTCATTCTGATCATTCTTTTTATTTTTTGTATATCATATCGAGGTTTTAAGATTTATGATGGCCCAAACTGTGGCTAACACTACTTTGCCGTGTAATACGAGAATCATTCCCCTCATCCCACCCCATTTTGAGGCAGTATATTTCCCTAAATGTCACTTGTCATGCTTTCCTGTTGTCTCGGCTTGTGTTTTATGCACTCTCCTCTATATCAGTGTGTTAAGGTCAACACTGTCATGGGTCTGAATGAGCACATCCATTAATGTTCCAGCGCTCATTGTTTATACTCTGATTCCAACTGATACAGGCTTATCCACTGAAGCAAACAGAGCTGGATCTCTGCACGGAGAGAAAAATGTGCCTCTCATACAAATGACCCATAGCAGAAGAGTCGGTTGCATAATGTTCCACGTCTGGCAGAATGCAGACTTGTGCTCTCCGGTCTTCCCTTATTGGAGATGTTTTTTTAAGTTGTGTTAAGATTGGCACATCACCAGCTCTCTGTCAGCATCCGTTTTTGATGGGTAAAGGGATTGTGGGCATGTGTGCCTAAGCCGTCATGCTTTAAAAGTATATAAGTAAAACAGGGTAAGAAACCGCTCTTCTGGATGTGTACTGAGCATGCCGAGATAGAAGAAGGAAGTAATATGTGTGCATGGGAAACAGTGGAGAGCAATGGAGACTAAAATGGTAACACAGGTGCACCCCACCCCCCCCCCCCCACTTCCTTCCTATAAGGAATCAACACAATTGGGCCGTAGTTGTTAAACGTTCTCATGCCGATTGTCCTATCTTTGTAAAGCGAGACTTTAACGTTGAAGGCCTTCAATCTGATGAATTTCGGAATTAAAGTATATGTCTGAGGTTCCAGGGGACTCGGATGTCTTTTGGTCAATAACTCTGCTTCTGCGCCTACAGAGGATACTGGGTTGTTTTTGGTATGTTTTGTTATAGTCTTTACCGTACCTCATTTAAATTATTTAAGATGCAATTTCGATATGGGTAAAAAAATTTGTTATTAATTAGAAATTTAACATATGACATATGTGTATTTTTATTCTTATTTTTCTGTGTATCTGTTTGCAATGGAAGCATGTGTCACCATCAGAAATTCCTTGAATGGCGAAGCATACGTGGCAATAAAGCTCTTGCTGATTCTGTATCTGATTCTGATAACACCCACAGCAGTTTAGTATCTAACTTCTGTTGAAGACTTATTGAAGGTTTCAAAGTTTTATTGAAACTAGGCTGCACAAATAACTCATTCTCACTTCTATGAATTTATGATGTAAAAGAGATTAATGATTGCCTTGGCGTCAATGCATCATCATGTACAAACTAAATGCTGGATATCTGGGGCATTTGCTAGAAAGTCTGTTCCTGGCATGACTAAAGTTTGTTTAACGAGGAGCTAAATCGTATGGAATTTGACTGTACGCTGTGTGGCAGGATAGAAAGAAAGAATAATTCAAATATAGTCTGAAGAAAATATATAAATTATGAATATATAACTGTATAAAATAAACTTTGAAGAACGTTGATAACTAAACAACACTTATCCATATTAACTTTGATTGTACGAACATAAAATCACAGACATTCCTCAAAATATCTTTTTCTTGTTCTACTGAAGAATACAATAAAATGAAGCAGAGGTTTACATACACGTTACACAACTAGAGCTTTTTCACGCAATGTGTCTTTGAGCCTCACATGTTAATCCATGGGCTCTCTATACAGCAGACGTGTGTCTGTGAGATTGGGGTTGGTGGACGAGCTCTCTTTCTTTTCCTCTCTTTGTTTCCCGCACAATAACAGTGCTGAAATGGCACTACGCAACCTTGAGAAGGTTTATCCATTTTTGACCCGTCAGTGTATGAACAGATTTTTAATAAATGGAAACGGAGGTGCTCATAAAATGAAGTGCTTCAGGGTACAAACACACTGAAGCTCAATACAGTTGTCTCTTCATTTCTGAATGCTCGATCTCATTCTGCATGCTCAGTTTGGATACTCAAAGAAGTGATGTCAGCATATTACAAATGATTCTATCCCTTCATTTGGTGCAAGTAGATCACAGGATGGATGTGTATTGTGTGACAATTTAGAAATTTCCTTACAGATCTGTCATTTCGCTTTATTTGCTCTCAACCGTTGTGTGGTGTGAAACATATATGCACATAAGCCAACACAGACGTGGCATTGCTGCGGCACTGAGAAACCTCAGTACTCTAGAGGGCGATAGATGTTGGATAGCTGGAATCAGATCCATAAGTCTTTTCTCATGTCATTCCATACCCGTGTCTTTCTTTTTCTTGCAGAACAGACTAGAAGATATTTTGAATAATGTTGTTATCTAAACAACATCGAGACTTTTATTGCATGGAGACAAAATCACAGAGCCATTTCTCAAACTATCTTCTGTAGAAAGAGTAAAATACATGTTTTAAAAATATTTATAAATGGGTTGATATTTTTAGGAGCTTGTTTCTTGCTGTGTACATAGCTCTACTGTAATATGCCAGAAGACAGATGAGGTTATGTTATTATGAAATATTTATGAAAGAGGAAAAGGATTCCTATATCATGAGTGTGTAAATGAGCTCTGAGTCAAACTCCTTTATGTTGCAGTGAGGCGAATGTCCCTTGTCCACAAAGACGGCCCCCCCTTCCCTCCATTTACCAACACACACGCACGCACACACTCACGCACGCACGCACGCACGCACGCACGCACGCACGCACGCACGCACGCACACACGCACACACACACACACACACACACACACACACACACACACACACACACACACACACACACACAGCTCCACTTTTAATCGTTTCTCAGATTCTGTGTCCACCATTGTTTAGCCAAACAGGGAGTCACATGGATATGTTTTACACAGATGTGTAAGTATTTACTGACATTCACCTAATAAAAAGATCATTTTGAGCAACAGATTGCAAATACTTTTATAAAAACAGTAATACTCAAGAACAGAATGCCTTCGCTAAAGAAGAACAGTACTGTCATATATATGAGATGCATATACATAAAAATAATTTATATGGCATTATTATTATTATTTATTAAATGCTTTATAATGCCATTAGAAGATAATGGATCAAGAGATTAAAAAACAGAGTAGAATTGATCAGTAGTTTAGGACCAATTACAAGTCTAAGAAATAAGCATGAGGTGTAAAAAAATGTCATAAATAGATATTTGTTATAATTATGCCAAACAAGATTGTAACACTGAATTACATTTAAGTCATCTTCTATAAATCAGGGGGAAAATCTCAGACCAGCAACATTTAAAACAATATTACACTTATTTAACACAGTATATATTGTAAATAATACAATTTAATATTTTGTTCTTGGCTAACCTATTGTTGCTCCTGTAGAATTGACACATCGATTATAAGACGCCTGGATTTTCACACATGGATTTCAGCACATTGTCTTATATTCAGGACAATAGAGTATCTCTCTCACTGGACATACATAAGATTCACTCTATTAATGCATGTAATACGATTGGATGTTATGCTTCTATAAGAAAATGTTCTGATATATTGAAATCTGATATTAACCACGCTGGAATTATTAGGTTTGTCCTAAAACCTCCTCTGTAACATGAGATTTTTCACTTCACTTTAAAGCATCAGGTCAGTTAAAATGTGTTTAGAGGGTTGTGAATAGTGAGATGTGATAGAGAGAGAGAGCAGTTGTTAATGCATCGGTACAAGTGTGTCATCTTTATGAAAGGATAGATTTGGAAAGGCAATCAAACATGACGGGTCAGTCAAGCTGTTACCATGGAGACGCAGAAGGAGGCTGGAGGAGGGATTTGGTATTGTAAACTCATGCGTCACAAGATATTTCATAAATATGAATATATGTGTAAACCATAATCACAGGCTAATTCAGATAAATGAGCACTTATGTATTCAGATGAAATGATTTTACGTATGTAAATAGACTATGGTAACTGATGATGGCAGACCGGAATTTTACTGGTCAAAAGCATTGACCTCACAATCCTCATGACCACAGTCACACCTCATACGTGTTCACAGTAATGTGGGTCATCCAAAAGGAGACTTCCTGTATTTCAGCAAACACAGTTATTGTGGTGAAGTGTTATGTGCGGTTGATCAGGATGTGCGTACTGTTTTCAGTGCTGGCATGACAGAACTGTGAGAGATTGTGTGTGTGTGTGTGTGTGTGTGTGTGTGTGTGTGTGTGTGTGTGTGTGTGTGTGTGTGTGTGTGTGTGTGTGTGTGTGTGTGTGTGTGTGTGTGTGTGTGTGTGTGTGTGTGTGTGTGTGTGTGTGCTTGAGTCTTTTGCTGAGACAGCGTTTATTGTGAAAGCCAGATAAAATCTCACCACTTTAAATCTGACACCCAGACCAGCGTTGTCCGATAAGTGTAAAAAGATCTAAATGCTGTTGGACAAAATCCCATCATTCATGGGGTTATGACAACACTCTTGAGGTAACAGTCTTATTGTGAAAAGATGTTAAATACCTTACAAATGCAATTGATCTATTTTTTCTTTTATTCCAGTATAAGGAGACTTTGCTTAACAAATTTAGGTTTGCAAAGGTGCAAATATTCTTGTTATGTACTAATAATATAAAAATATATACAACTAGTTAGTTACAAAATAGTTTGTGTTTTAATGAGTAATTGTTATATGGCATTTCGTGGTGTAATACCTTAAACTAGTATTATTTCGTTATTTATTAATATGCATTAATTTTATTCATAAGTTCACTTATTTTCCTTGCTACATTTCTTGCCTTGTCATTAAAAAATAAGTCACGTAAGATTTATTTTTCTTTAGATTAATTTGCATTAGTTAAGTATTGTTATTAAGTGATTCAAAAGCTTGAACTCAACTCTCGATTGCCATCCCTCGCTAGAGTATTTCTATTTTTATTTATATGTTTTATTTTGGAATTTTAACAGAAAGAGTCACTTCTTAACTATCACATGTAAAATAACCTTTATTATTTAAAGAAACATGGCAATAAAGACGCAAAAGTTTGTAGCATAAAATGACATGATTACAACATCAGTCTTTTTCTCATCATCATTTCTTTTTCTCTCACTTCACATTCATTAGCACACAGCCAATCAGACTACAAAGCTCATTTCAATAAGCTTTCAGAAAATAAATGGTGCATTTTGTCAATTAACTTTTAATAACCATATCTGTCTATTACTTCATTAACTGATAAAACTCCAATTTCATTTCACTATGAAAAACAAGTGAATCACCTCCTATCGCCTCGGTGGCTCATCTTAGGGCTTTTCAACCTAACACTGTAATTCTTCATGCATATTGCATCTCAGTCATGCACCACAACAAGTGAAGACGATTTCTCCTCCATTGGTATTGTTGTTGTCATGTTCCTGCACATTTTTATCGAATGTGATGCTCTTCACATCAAATCACTTCGAGGCACATTCTGATTCACAGTTTGTTCTGAAACGTTTAGATTGTGTTATCAGATTATAATGATGCACGATATTGTCTCGGTGTTCATGCATCTTTTCTATAAGGTTTTTTATATACTTATTTTAATTAGTTCACTTTCGGTTTCAGCAGCATCTGCTCATTGTGATTGATTGGAGGCTGTGTTAATTTACATATTCTTGCAACTGTGCATACTAAATGAAGCTAAGGTGTAGATGTACAGTTTCAGGTATTTTACATGTGAAAATGTTTGAATATGTAATTTTGAGGTCAAATATGAATTTGATGGGATACAACTATCCAACACAGGTGACTTTAACAATATTTTCTGCAGGTGGCTCTCCACTGAGCGAGCTGTCATGGCCTTCATCTCTGGCGGTGGTGGCCGTCTCCTTCTCTGGCCTGTTCACGTTCGTCTTCCTCATGCTGGCCTGTCTGTGCTGCAAGAAAGGGGACATCAGCTTCAAGGTGAGAGCTCAGTCCTTATTAATCCTTACATCCATCAGAATGAGCCGGTAAATGAGAGGCAGATGAGAAATTAATGGCTTCTTGTGTCTTTTCTCAAAGGCCCATCACTCAGTTTACAGTGTTTCTACCACAAACCGTTATCACTTCTGTTTCATTTCCACTTCTTCTATTCCACCCCAAAAAAATTATGTCGTTCAGCAGGTTCATTTTCATTTGTCTTTATGGACAGTACAAGTCCAGAAAACATGGAAAGAGTAACGATGGTTTTATTAAGCCTTTGATATTTATGAAAGTTTTTGATAGCTGTAGCTTTATACATGATTTTGTTGATATTATTGAGAAGTTTTCAATGAAAACGTACACAACGGACAATTGATGTTATGTTCCTTAAGCTTACACTTTTAGAATAAAGATGCTTAAAAGGTCAGCACAAGGTTCTTCAGATGCAAATGTTCTTTATGGTACTATTCAGACAACAAATAATTATTTATTCGTTTTTCTTGAGAATCTGCTTCTGCACAGACAGAAAAGAATCCCATCAGAATTGTGTGAATAACAATAAACAGTTCTTAAATTATGGGTATGCATGACGAGTTTCTTTACATTTTAAATAGGCATTTTCTCAGTTCACTGTCTAATGCATTGAATTGAATGCAAAACCGGAATACAACAAACTAAAATATTACAAACCAAGAAAGCTCATAAGGTATGAAATATTTAAATATCTATTCTGCATTAATTCTAGGTCACTCATGAGATCAGCTTCTAAAAAATATTCTGTCATCATTTATTAACCCTTATGTCATGCAATTCTTCTTTCCTTCTTATATACTGTCCTACAGAAGAAAGATCGTCATGCCGGTTTAAAATGACAGAAAGAAGAGTAAATGATGACAGAATTTTCATTCTTGGGTGAACTATCAATTTAAACAGGAGGTCCCTTGATAAAATCGCCTGCTTTCATCAGATGGTTTGTTAATTCTTGTGGTACAGATTGGCACAGTGAGCTCAGCATGAATGTGACACATAGGTCGTGCTTCAGCTCAGCTGGTCGAAATAGGTTTTGCTCAGCAAGAACAAGAATTAAAGTGAATACTGGATGTTTGACAGAGAATATGACCAGATGGGGACAGAGGGATAAATGGTTATCAGATTTAGAGTTGGCAGGCACGGGTTAGGATTAATGTGTCAGAAAAAGAGCCAAGGAGACATCTGCAGCAGCACATCATAAAACCACTTCAGGACACACACATACAGCAACAGTCAGTTAATATAGTTACTGTAATGCCGGGCATCTGCACTGCCTGTTTTTAATAGGATCGGCAGCTCTGAACCAGCACACAGCGTGGGTTGATGGTTTGTGCGTGTCTTTCCAACACTGGACTGTTTGTGTCAGACTGTGAAGGTGGTGGCACAGATAATATCCATGGCATTTGGTTTTCTGTGTCTATCAAACAGACGCCAGCTTGTGCAGCGTCTGACCATGTTTGTTTGAGCATTGTCCGTCAAAAACAAGCTGAACATCAGCAACATGGACGAGGCAGACAAAACACAGACCTCAAGAGGCAAAGAAAATGAAATAGAAATATTGACTGGTATGATGCGCCAAGATATTTATAAATCTCCTGTCTGGCCCTATGTGTGGAAGAGCACACACATCACAATAGCATTGAGAAAGGATATAAAAATCTTAATTAATATATCAAATTGCTGCCTAATTTAAACAAGCGTTTAAACATATTGGGTGAGTTATAATACTGTAGTGTACAAAAGCCACATGGAGATCTGCTGTCATCCTCTCTTTCGTCTATTATAAAAGGAAAAAGAGATAAATCTTAAAAAGACTAAATCCAGAAGACCACTGCCAATGACTTCAAGAAATTTTAATACATCTGACTGCAAAGCTACAGTTTTGTGTAAAGTTTGCTCACATGCATAATAAACATGTTACTGGATTATCACGAATAATGAAAAAAAAAAATGTTTCAGGTTAGTTTTCTGATGATACACTACTCCAAATAATGTAAATAGTGAAAACAACATTGAACCAAAGAAAGTACTGACGTGCCAAATACGTTTTCACTGTACTGTACATTAAACTAGAGTTTTGGTTAATATAAACTTCTATAGGTTGCATAACATCGTTTTCTTTCATTAAAGTTCCTGCCACTGCCCCCTCAAACATAGCCTATAATAAACTGTGATGCAAACAAATAATCAAACTACAAAACACATTATTTTAATGTTTCCTTATTACAGTATATTTATATTTTTAAGCACAGAGTAATAATCATTTACTCAGCATTTATTACGTGTACTTGCCAAAGGGTTATAGTGTTGTATGGGGTTAGTTAGTGTAATTATTCAAAATTAAAATACTATAGTAAATACATGGAACATATGCAACATGGCAATGTAAAATTAAGTATTACTCCTTATTGTTGCATGGCATTTAGTTATATTTAATCAGTTTGTCCTTGACAAGGGACTGCTGGGATGTCACACTATCTATGAGCATTACGCTGGGAGATTCCTTATGTTAAATCTTTATGCTGGAATACAATTCATCATTTTATTAAGTAAGCTTTGGGGTGGTTTCCTGTTCAGGGTTTAACTTTACTACATTTCTAAACTCAAAACAGCTTGCACTGACATAAAGCAACTTAAAAATACATTAATGCCATTTCTTCAGCTGTTTTGCAATGCATTCATGTAAAATTCAATTTAACTTAAACCTAGTCCTGCAATCTTCAATTGTTCTTAAGTGTTGTCACAGAAGAACCACTTTTGGTTCTCCAAGGAAGCGTTCAGTAAATGATTATTTAAGTAAGAATCTGTTTCTTAATTTTTTTGAGATAGAAAGGTTCTTGAAGGGAAAATTATATGGAAACATTTAGAAAAAACATGCCCCTATGGCATCACAAAGGACATTTATTTTAAGATTGTAGCTTAATCTAATCCTTGTATGGGGAAACCACATTATCTTTTAACTATTATTGCATATACTGTAACAGAAAGAAGCTTCCAGACTTCTTTTTTTTGAGAGATCTTAAAATTACAAATGTTCTGCAGACAAATATGACAATAAAATATGAACGTTGTGTAACATTCTCTTGTAGGAGTTTGAGAATACAGAGGGAGAGGAGTGCCCAGCTGACCTGTCCACTTTAGCCTCACCCAATCATCAGAATGACCCTGAGGTTTATATCCTGCCACTCACCGAGGTCTCACACGCTGTGTCTAAACAGCCCAGCAAAACATGTAAGGTTCTTCCACTCCTTTCTTCTATTCATCCCGTTTATATTTTGCATGTACTTCCATTTTTTGAGCAAAATTTAAAAAAGTTAAAGAATTCACCTTAAACTCACAATTCTGTCATGAATTACCCAACCTCTTTGTTGTGATCAACACAAAGAAAGATATTTAGAAGAATGTCAGCAACTGAGAGTATCTTTCTTTTTTTGTTTGTAGTGTTCCTTAAAACTATTTGCCATGTTGATGGATTGCTGTTCAGAATTTCTGTAAATCCTCTTAGAAATAAAATGTGAAAATACATGCGGAACCAAAACCACTCTGTAGGAGTGACTCTGTGGGAGTGTCACAAACAATGCAACCTAAGCAACCCTATAGCCGGTTTCATTTTTTCATGCGAATCAAGGAACATGCTCGAGGAGCACACATATATCTGTCATTTAAAATCTTAATGGCCTCGTGACAGGAAGGCTAAAGAACAGAATGGCGCTCTGTGCCCGTTGTGAGCGGATGGTTATGAAAAAGAGCAGTGGCCTTGTTAGTGTTCTCAGCAGAGAGCGGGGTGGAGATCGAACCATCTGTGGATGCACAACACACATCTGTCAGTTGCAGAATATGCTGTGAGACCGGCCCGATGCTTGCATTTGAGCTACTGCAGAAAGCAGAAGAAAGTCTGTTATTAATGCATAAGACAGAGAATTTAAAAGAAGGTTATGTTGAGCAAACATTTAAAGTGAGGTGAAACATATGGATTATTAAAACCAGCAGGACTGTGATTTATTCAGCGTTGAATTGATTTTTTCCTTTTTGCTACAAATTAAATTTTAATTCATTATCTTTTAAATTTATAGAAATATTTTATTTCATAAAATATTCAGATTTGTATAATGTTATTGGCCCTAGCAGCAGTATAGCAACATACTTGATTCCACCAAGAACACCATAGCAACAGCATAGCAACATACTGAAAGCCACCCAGGACACCCTAGCAGCAGTATAGCAACATACTTGATTCCACCAAGAACACCATAGCAACAGCATAGCAACATACTGAAAGCCACCCAGGACACCCTAGCAGCAGTATAGCAACATACTTTATTCCACCAAGAACACCATATCAACAGCATAGCAACATACTGAAAGCCACCCAGGACACCCTAGCAGCAGTATAGCAACATACTTGATTCCACCAAGAACACCATAGCAACAGCATAGCAACATACTGAAAGCCACCCAGGACACCCTAGCAGCAGTATAGCAACATACTTTATTCCACCAGGAACACCATAGCAACAGCATAGCAACATACTGAAAGCCACCTAGAACTCCCTAGCAGCAGTATAGCAACATACTTGATTCCACAAAGAACACCATAGCAACAACTTAGCAACACACTGAAAGCCACCCAGAACACCCTAGCAGCAGTATAGCAACATACTTTATTCCACCAAGAACACCATAGCAACAGCATAGCAACATACTGAAAGCCACCCAGAACACCCTAGCAGCAGTATAGCAACATACTTTATTCCACCAAGACACCATAGCAACAGCATAGCAACATACTGAAAGCCACCCTGAACACCCTAGCAGCAGTATAGCAAATGAAAGCAACCCAGAACCCCCAAGCAACAGCATAGCACCTAGAACCCCCTAGCAACAGCATAGCAACATACTGAAAGCTCCCTACGGAAAGAGACCCAGAACCCCCAAGCAACAGCATAGCACCTAGAACACCATAGCAACAGCATAGCACATAGAACACCATAGCAACAGCATAGCACCTAGAACACCATAGCAACAGCATAGCAACATATTAAAAGCCCCCCCAGACATCCAAGCAATAGCATAGAACCTAGAACACCCTAGCAACTGCAAAGCAACATACTGAAAGCCACCCAGAACATTCTAGCAACAGCATAGCAACACACTAAAAGCCACCCAGAACACCATAGCAACAGCATAGCAACATATTGAAGGCCCCCCCAGAACATCCAAGCAATAGTATAGAACCTAGAACACCCTAGCAACAGCATAGCAACATACTGAAAGCTCCCTACGGAAAGAGACCCAGAACCCCCAAGCAACAGCATAGCACCTAGAACACCATAGCAACAGCATAGCACCTAGAACACCATAGCAACAGCATAGCACCTAGAACACCATAGCAACAGCATAGCACCTAGAACACCATAGCAACAGCATAGCAACATATTGAAAGCCCCCCCAGAACATCCAAGCAATAGCATAGAACCTAGAACACCCTAGCAACTTCAAAGCAACATACTGAAAGCCACCCAGAACATTCTAGCAACAGCATAGCAACACACTAAAAGCCACCCAGAACACCATAGCAACAACATAGCAACATATTGAAAGCCACATACTCATAGCCCATCTGAACAACCTTAAAACAAAATACAGACATGCTTAAAGATGCTAAGCATGCCGTAGCATAGCAACATACTGAAATCACCCAGAACACCATAGCAACAGAACAGCGACATGCTAAAAAATGATCAATTCGCCTTAGCAACTGCGTAGCAGCATACTGAGAGCCACACAGTACACCCTAGCAACAGCATAGAGACATACTAAAAATGCTCTGTACGCTTCTGTAACAGCTTAGCAACACCCTTGCTTTCACCCACAACACCTTGGTGCCATGGTGACAAGTTCTTCCTTGATCACCAATCACTTTCCTCCGAAATAATTGGCATTGATAGGCATGTGAACAGATATCATTTTCTACCACAATAGCTCAGCGGGTATCTGCACGGCTGATCTGGCAATGCATGAAGCATCCCTATGACTCACACACGCATGTCTGCCCCCAGCACCAGAGGATGGGGGAAAGCGTACAGGACACTGAGTTGAAACACAGACGGGGATTGGATAAGCGAGTTTTTTGGAGGCCGCCAATGGCCTCCGGTCTTATGTTCTCATACGGTAATGTGTGATTGCGGTGCGAGAGGGTTACACCGAGTCCCAGATGACGAACTGGGCCACGATCAAAACCCTGTACAGTAAATCCTGAATACTTCTGTTCTCCCACTCTTTCCCCTTTTCATCCCCGAGCGCTCTTCGTCAGCCTGTGAATTGCATTAATGCAAAGAACAGGAAATGAAGACTTAATGAATGCCAGATAGCCGCACTCACAAATCCAATTTCTTTTAATTTTAAATTGTTTGTTTGCAAATTTCACAACTGTGACATAGACTTTTACATGAGTCGGTAGAAGTGCCATATGTGTACGATAGTTCATAAAAAACAGATTTATTTACCCTCATGTCAGGCCAAAACTATTTTTTTGCACAACACAAAAGAAGATATTATAAGAAATGTCTTGATATTATATGTCGTGTTAATATAATGGAGGGCAACTAGGTTGTCAACTACCAACATTTCTCAAAATTTCTTCTCTTAAAGTCACGCAGATATGGAAGTGGACAAGTCAATTGTAAATTAAAAAAGAATTCTTTTTCATTTTTGGTGCGGTGTCCTTCCTTTTAAGTCACAGCGTTTATTTCAACGTTTTGTCTGTACGATTGACACATATACATCTTAAAAGTAATATATCTGCACACGAGGCAACTCAAACCTCAAAATGTCATTTTGGAGGACTTAAATCTTCTATTAGTCAGATGATTTGAATAGTAAGTGCTGGATTTAAGATGGCTTTAAACACTCGAAACAATATTGCAAGACTTTGGCACTCAGCACAATCCAAAAAGCACTTGGCCCCTGCAGGATAATTTTTTGCCATAAGCTTTTATACTGCAATAATTCATTTTGGAGCAAGCCGCTCACCTATTATTTGAAAATAAACATTGATTTTTTTTGTGAAAATGATGAATGTTTACCACGGCGACAGACACACAAAGAAAAAGCACTTTTTATTCTCTACATCGGACTAAATACAGACAATAATAGCAGCTCAGCTCTACATTTTGTGGTTTGAGTTCCATTTTGTGAACAATCGGGTTTCCAAACGGATGTGAATGTACTCCAATGCTGTTTTATTTGCCGTCACTCATAGTCACATGTTTTAAATACATAAAATAAAGTATTTATTTTTATTATGGCCCTAACGAATAATGAATGTGGTAAATCATAGAACAATATATATTATTTACAGATTCACATTTTGCTTACACTATGAAAGTACTTGTATGTGCACTGTGTGAAATGACTGAAGTCGACAAACTGCTCATCACAATGAGTTCCAAGAGTTTGTTTTCTCCTGGTAAACCATGTTTATCTAAACCATGTAAATGTATAATATCTGTTTTCTGACACACCAGAGACAGCAGATGCAGTTTAAAAATCGAGCTGTCCATTGTCCCTCATAAATAAACATAAAGAATTATATGAAATATTGTTGCATCCATTTAGAATGGAACTTTTCAAATTACATACCTACCCATCACCTTGGCATAACTGGCATTACCACCAAAATAAATCTGATATCTATACCTGACCTCTACATATCTACATCAAAAACAAAATAATATTTTTTTTCATTACAATAACTTAACAAATACTTGTATATTTTAGAGAAATAAACATTTGGATTTTTACTTAAATATTTTAATATTTTTCACTGTAAACGTCAATTTAATGTTTTCAATAGTTAATATAACTGTTTATTTTTCTGTTATTTACTAAGGCACAATTTGACAGTGTATATACAGCCTTGAAACATATAAGTATACATGTAAAAAGAATATATGACTGTTTCGTTACTTAAATGTGAATATAAACTTGTTTTATGTGAAATATTTGCAGTCTGAAATAGGTATAGCATCTTTTTGGTTATTTTCACAAGTTTCTCCAATTTTCACTTCCTGCAAGAAAGAATATTTTTGTTCGAAATTTGATAGAAATATTGCTTGTAGTTCACAGAATAAAACAAAAATGATCAGAACCCATCACCACATCCCTAAATAGTACATTTTAAAATCAAGGCCGTATACTCTTGTTAACCTTTTAACATTCATATTGGATGTTGAAGTTAATCTTCTCCCTCCTTATTCCCTTCCATCCAGTTAAGCCGTCGATTTGACTTAAATCTTTTATTGAAGGAATAAATTCATATTCTCTTTTAAACCGTGTAATCATAGGCCAGTCCGTGTCATGCCAGCGCTGCATGTTAATGCATTTTAACATTATCAAGAGGCTGCTTTGGGAATGCCAGGAGTGGGATGGGAATGTACAACTCACAGATTCCACCCCAACGGTATAAAAGGCCAGTTCAAGTCTGTTTAAGAAAAGAGAGAGATAGTTGTGTGTCAGGAATGAGGGCTGGTGAAGGGGAGGGGGCACTTATTGCTGAGACAATCCTCGCTCTGAGGAGCAGAGAATAGGCCTTGTGTCCGAGCCGGGCATGGGGTACCAGGCGCTGGTGCTCTTCGGACAAAAGCCACAATTTAAGTGTGACAGGGAGCGTGAGGGGCTGGAATGAGAGGCTTCTGGAACGCTGCAGAGGAGGAGAACAGTTTAGTGCATTAATACAGACATGTGTCTATGAGAGCGCACACACACTGTGAGATCCGGTGGCAGCGCAGGAGGAGTTGTGCGGGGGGTTCATGTTAATGACAGAGCTCTTTTTGCTTCTCACAGTACTTTATTTGTTTACAATTGCCCCCGTAGTCTTGCTTAGACACAGAAACGGGGGTGAGGGAGTTATTATGTGCTAATGCCATCGCTGGTGTGCAGAAGCATTTGGCATCCGCAGAGCAGCATAGCGGACATGTATCTGGATCTTGGTAGGGCTTAGAGACACTTAGTGCTTTAGACGATGACCTCTCGCTGGATTCACCAAAGCTTATCGCTGTCTCCCAGAATTGTCCAGCTGAGATTTTCAACCGGGTGTATCATGGGAATGTTGTGGAACGGCGTATCTCAGAGGAGATGTGCATCGTCGCTGGGAAGCAGGAAAGCAAGCGATGCTTTCTCAGCTGTCCGAGGGCTCGGAGGGTTATACCCCTGGAGCGGGGATGGAGACACGGAGAATCAAAGAAGGCGGCACCTCCACTTCTTGGATTCACGGGATCTTCATCTTACGGACAGCTTCGCTTGTTCTCAGTTAAAACCACCATCTACATTTCTGGTCTGCTGAATAATAATGAGGATGTGTCAAGGTATTTGACACCTGAATGTGTGAACTGAACTCCAACAATATTGATTGAGATCTTTTTACAGTCTGAATAGAGGTCGAGAAGTTGAATGGGCTAGATTAATTGTTATATGTAATGCATTTTGTCTTTAATGTATGTTTTTCCTGTGTTTCTTGTAGTTCAGCTGCTCAAATCTGTAGATCTTGGAAGGCACAGCCTCCTCTACATTAAAGAAATCGGACATGGCTGGTTTGGCAAGGTAAGCCTTTTACTACAAACAAGAAATAGTTTAATGCGGCAAATTTTATTTTACATTCCCTCCATGAGAGGTGGATCTCACAGATTTTACAGAAAATATGTAAAAAATGACCAAAAAAGGATAATCGTTGTGTTATTATTTACTCACTCTCTTAACATTTACAAACCAGTATGGTTTTTCCGCAGATCACAAAAAAAAATATTTTGAAGAATGTTGGGTTTACTTGCATTGGCTTTGTATCCATACAATGGAAGTAATTAGTGTCAATGCTGTTTGGGTTATAAACTTTCTCCAAAATATTCTTCTACAGAAGGAGGAGTGTGAGTAAATGATGACAGAATTTTACTTTTGGGTCAACCATCAGTTTGATACCTATGTTGTGATGCCGTATGAATAGTTTGAACTCTGTTGCCAGTAGACAGAAGTTAATCATGTGTTTTTGGACTGGGTTTCAGGTTTTACTGGGAGAGGTGAACGCTGGACTCAGCACAACACACGTGGTGGTGAAGGAGTTGAAGTCTAGCGCCAGTGTACAGGAACAGATGCAGTTTCTGGAAGAGGTCCAACCTTATCGGTATAACCCTGCACATAAATCTCACAACACACAGTTTGAATCATTCTATTTTACATACGACAGAAATGACTGCCGTTGTGTTTGAACATTAATAGCAATAATAATAGGTCTCACTTCGAGCCGAAGACTTCATGTGTTTTGATGTTTGACTGCATGAATCTCACAGGGTGCTCCAGCATCCCGCTCTCCTGCAGTGCATGGCCCAGTGTTCAGAAGTCACGCCCTATCTGCTGGTTATGGAGCACTGCCCCATGGTAAGTCACTGGGTGGCACATGGCATACATCTAAAGATTAACACTGGATTCTTTATACTGGGCTGTGAATGAAAAATTCTCCCTCTGCTGGTCACATCTCATAACTGGCTTAACACTGCCTGCAAGCACACATGCTGTCAAGACAGTAATTCAATATTTTATCTCTTATCTCTAATCGTCTGTGAAGTTTTATTCCCCTTTTCCGAAAAATAAATAATAAATACAACAATAAATATATATAATGTATGAATGAATTGCTTTTATTTTCATTATATAAAGTACATTTGTTTTGACACCTATATCACATTTTGTGTGTCTTTTGTTTCGAAGAATATACTTTTTCATGAATAAGTAATAATATTTAAAGATTCAATATTTTATACACACATTTACTTGTACATAAAACAACAATACAAATAATAACAATTGTAAATATTATCATTTATGATAATTATATAGATAGTTTATAATAATTATTATAATCAAATAACTTTTTTATCTGGTTTTATGTTATCTTTACCCTTGGTGGAGTTTTGCCTTCGGCTTAAGGTAAATGTAGCCAAGCTGTCATGTGTTGTTTCCAGTATAAGAATTAATGTTTTTAACAGGGAGACGTTAAAGGATACCTCCGTAGCTGTAGGGCAGCGGACTCTGTGACCCCTGATCCTCTGATCCTCCAGCGGATGGCGTGTGAGATTGCGTCTGGCCTTATGTACCTCCACAAACACAATTATATTCACAGGTGAGGCTCCTGGTTCCTTTGGCGCTTGTTGATTCTACGGGTTATTTTTAATCCAGCAGGTCGCTGGACGTCCAGGTCTGGTGTCTCCTGGCAACAATATCCTGGTGCTGACTGAGTGCATGTCACAGACTCCAGCATCAGTGATTTTGTTGCTGGGGGAAAACCTCTCGCTCGACGAACGTCATCAATTATTTGTAAGCCATCCATGAACAAAATGTGCAATGAAACCTCAGACGGCATTTTAACTCTTTGGATCTAGCAGATGACAAGACATATTATTGCAAACATTGAAAATATATTTTCTACTCAGTGATCTGGCCCTCAGGAACTGTCTTTTGACCTCAGAACTGGCAGTAAAAATTGGAGACTATGGCCTCAGCCATAACAAATACAAGGTAAGCTTGTAAATACTGGATTGCTGGCTGATTCTATTAAGTGTTCCTTGTTTCTTGCATATTTACTATCAAAACATCTTCACCCTTTACTAGGATGACTATTACGTGACATCAGATCAAATTTGGGTTCCTCTACGCTGGATTGCACCAGAGCTCATTGATGAAGTCCACGGCAATCTCTTAGTAGTGGACCAAACCAAGGCCAGCAATGTCTGGTGAGAAATAAAACAAATCCTGTATATGATTAAACTTTTAGATTATTTTTATCAAAAGCTTCTTTTCTGACCCTGCAGGTCGCTGGGTGTGACGATATGGGAGTTGCTTGAACTGGGTAACCAGCCTTACAGGCACTATTCTGATAGGCAGGTTTTAACATACGCTATAAAGGAACAGCAGCTCAAACTGCCAAAACCCCTTTTGAAAGTGCCTCTGTCTGAACGCTGGTAAGTCGTCCCATAAGTCATAATCATCGGCCCCCTCACCATGACTCACAAATCAAAACCAATCAGTGTTCCTCACCCTACGCACACCCACCAATCACTGTTTTTTAAATACATGTATAGAAGCCAATGTTTTCAAAACAACAGGTGCTCCCTCAAGACATTGTTTCTCTGGCAGGACCAACAGATCAATATTGCTCCAATCCAGTGTGGTCAATCATTAGTAGTCCCCCTCTATGAGCCCATCAATCATATTTTCATCCAGTTCTGGAAGCATGTGTTCAATCATTATCAAACACAAGCAATCATTGTCTGTTTAATCGAAAGCAGTCAGGCATACAAGTACAACCACTCCCTCTCCTAGTGGATACTTAACTATGAATGAACCTACTTTAAATCTGCAAAGCTACTAAACTGGCCATATTTAAAACCATCACCTAATGGATTTCTGGCTATCATTTATACTACAGTAAGATGCAATTGGAAGCAGACTATAAAATTAGATATGAGGGCACCATAAAACTTCCTCCTTGCCATCAAAACAAGCCAATGGTTAAATCTGAGTTAGAAAACCAAGGTTTACACTGTTAGAAAAATGCAGCTTGGCCCAAACATCTACACTACTTTAATTCTTTAAAACCATGCATTCTTGCATCATGCCATATTAGTTTTGGGTCTAAAACACTATTTTCTGGCTTGTGTGTTGACAGGTTTGAGGTAATGCAGTTCTGTTGGCTGCAATCTGAGCAGAGGCCTGTTGTGGAAGAGGTTCACCTACTCCTTAGCTACTTGTGCGCTAAGGGCACCACTGAGACAGAAGAGGACTTTGAGAAGCGCTGGAATTCACTCAGGCCGAGTCTGGGTTCCGGCAGCTCTCACAAAACCCCTGCACCTGAGTTATCGTCTTCTGCTTCCTCTTCATTTCCTCTACTTGAACACTTCTCTATGGCAGACAGCTTCCAGTCTGAGAACGGAGATGACATTTTGACTGTAACCGAGACCAGCCAAGGCCTCAACTTTGAATACAAATGGGAGCAAGCCAGAGCTGAGCAGCCCTACTGCTCCTCTTCAGCTAGTGGACAACTGGGAAAAAACAACCCGCATTACCAAGATGTGTATTACCCTCTTAGCAATTCAACAGGTAGCTGCAAGGCTGAGAGTCTTCCTATTGGGGTCTCTCCATCTTACTATGAGTCAGACCATCCGGGAGTTGTTCCAGTGCTGAGTGCACACAGCCCCTCTGTAAGTAGCGAATATTACATTCGCATTGAGGAGCCAGTAGAATGTAACATTAATTTAGAAGACACCGTTCATGATTACAGTCCAATCGTTGAGACAAGCAACAATATCTTGTCCACTGTGAACAGAGGGAGCCCTATTGGGGCTCAGCCAAACATCTACTGGTCAGCGGCTAAAGATCCCATCAGTAATGATTATGATTCAGATAGTAGCTCAACAATGTTGCCACTCCAAAGCAGTGTTCTAAGCTCTGTAGAGACAGACCATTCTAAAAAGTATTTTTCTTCCAATGACAGTGACAGTCCCTTCCACGAAGAATCACCTCAAGCAGGATCAGCTCTTTATTTGATGAGAAGTCAAGATTCAAGCTCCCATCAACACAGAAGAGGCTCGGACAGTCTCTACCACGGATTGGAGGTGCCAAGGCAAAGTCCACCTGGTGTTTCAGTTTCTCTTAGCAGTCCCAGCTTGGCACATTGTGACCCGTACCTTGAATCTAACCAGCGAGCTGCAGAAAGGAGTATAGCCAATGACGCCTATTATGACATGATGGGACCTTTACAAAAAAATGTGCCCAGACCCCACTACATAAGTGTTGAGGTTGAAGCTGGTGATGGACTTCTTTTGTCTAGGGCGAGTAACGAACCAGAAGATGATGATTTGTTTTCTCCGAATTCATTAACTAACTGGACCTCCAACCACTCAGCAAACAACAACAGTTTAAGTGACCGCACACAAGCGGTTGGTTTTCGAGATGCCTACCTTGATTTGCGTCACCCAACACCCTCTTCTCACGTTGGAAATTTGCCATTGAGAGGATCAGAAATAAGCAGCACCTACTGTACAGATTTTTTCACAGTGCACTCATACATGGAAGCCACAGAGAGCACAGCCACTCACACAGACTCAGAGGGTGGTGAATACCTACATCTATGTCCTGAAGGTAGTCATTCTGTTAGTGAAAGTCAGCTAATCCATCCACAGCAGAACATTCCTCATAAACACTTCAAAGACAATACATCAGACCTTCTTGGTTGTAACAGAATTACACCATCACCTCTTCTGACAGAGATTGTGCCAAGCAAAGAAAACTTGTTTGCTGAAACAAGAATATTACCTGCACATAACAGAGTCAAAGGTGTGAGGAGTCCATCATTTTCTAAAGATACATCTGAATCTATTTCAGAATGTAGTCAATTGACAAACATTGAAGTGGTTCCCAACCAATCCAGTATCAGCTTGGAGGAAATCATTGACTGCACTGATGAAGATTTGACTGACATCAACTCTGGAACATTTGGAAATTACCATTTGGAATATGCAGAGGTGGGACATTTTGACCTGCGGAGAGAGACTGAGTCCAAGCAACACAATGAGACTATTAACCATGCCTCCAGCAGCAGCCCATGTGAGGCCTTTAGCCCTGATAGTTTCCACACGTTAATTCAGCCAAAATCTCTAGACAGTGGATATGACACAGAGAACAATGAGTCCCCGGAGTTCATCATGAAGGACCTTGAAGGGAATCCGGCCCTTAGCACCAGTGTGGAATCAGACGAGTGTGACATGGTTCTTCAGATGGACCTAGATGAAGACGTCAACGTAATGCTTTTGCATCCATCTGGCAGGAGTCAACATCAATACAGAGACTCTGCTTATTTTTCTGATTATGACATGGAGAATGACAAAAGTCCCAGAGAAAGGGTCTGCAAATTCTTTGTATGCCCAGATGAGGATTATGTATTTAAGGTCAAAGCAGAAAGAATAGATTCTGTACAAACAGTGGGGATAAAAGGAAGCAGTGTAGAGGGATACGACTTCTCAGTGCCAAAGGACAATGGTGCTTTGCTTCATGCTAAACAATCATGTCTTACAAACAAAACCAACCCAGATTTGCCTTCATCTGCTCCAATAGTTTCAGTGCTTTCTCCTTTTCCCCCAGAAATGGGGGGATGCTTAACCAAGGAGTCCACACCAGATGATGGTATCGGCCTTGAATCAGATCACTCTGGAGATGAACCAAACTCTGAATGCTACTCTTCCACAGTATCTGAAGGGTCCACCTCAACACAGGAAGCTTCAGGCATTGAGGACCAAGATAATGGAGATGCCAGATATTATTCATCAGCAGAATCACTGGGCTCGGACTCTACTATAGTTGAGTTTAGCCGGGAGATAGTTCAAGCAGAGGAGCAAGACGACTTTAACAACATGGTGTCCAGTTCAGAGCTTCCAAATGAAGTAAACAGTGAGGAAAACAAAGATACAGAAGATGCAGTGGAAGACAACATAGCTCAAGTACTTTCAAAATCAAAGCATACCGACTCTTTGGAAAAAATTCTCCCCACCTTACCAGATGATCTAGATATTCCAGCTCCACTAGGCAACACAGAGGAAGCAGATGAGGATACTGAGGACAGCGATGAATCAGATGAAGAACTTCGTAGCTACAACATACAGGAGCAGAGTGATGAAAGTGACGAAGAGCTCCCCATGGTGCCTGTCATTGTGAGTGACCGCAGTAGTGCACGACATCTGCGCAGTCTTCTCAAAATGCCTTCCATTCTGACACAGTCCTTCTGCGATGAGCTGGACAGCAAGAAGAAAGCTGTGTCGTTTTTTGATGATGTTACAGTTTTTCTCTTTGACCAGGTTTGTAATGTTATCACTGTACATGTATTTTGCATGTCGTGTTGTTTCAGTCTTTTTAGAACATCAGAAACAAATTTAGATGTCTTGCTTTGTATTGACTCAGGAGAGTCCCACGGGTGAGCTTGGAGATTACAGTTTTCCAGTGGAGACAGAACCCAATGGCCAGGCTTCAGAGGTTGACACACTCCAGGAAAGGGTCACAGCCTTAGAAGAGTCTTCAGGCAGAAATTTTTCTGAAGAAAGTAAGTGTTACATAACTTTTGCACAAGTAGGAAAAAAAGCGGTAATAACTATTTGGGATACATTGGGTTATTTCTTATTAATGAACTGTAAGTAAACATATAAACAATAATGAATCACATCCAAAACTTTTTACATAATAAATCTATGTGTACAGGGCATATTAATTTTGTATTTGTAAATGCATACACAAAAATGTAAATATTTAAGAAAAATATACAAATTTATGAATTTCTATATAATTAAATGTTTAAATGTACATAAATACATATAAATGTTCTTTGTGTGTTTACTAACAAAATGAATATATCAAGTTCATGGACATATATAATGTAACCACAAACCTTAAATGAAGTGCTGAGTAATTACAATTAATTGTAGTTCAACCCTAGTAATTTTACTTGAAAGTACATTTTCCAAATATATGTAGTGCATTATGATGTCGTACTTTTTAGTAGGATATATTTTACTTTTAAAACTCAGAAGATAATATTTTTTAACGTACTTGAGTACTTCATTAAAGATATAAACCATCGGAAAACATATTTCTAAGGTAGAGTAAAACATTCCCTAGTAATTTTACTCTATGCCATCCAATAGATTGCTGGACAGATATTACCGTAGCTTATTTCAGTGGTGTTTCATAATCCTCTCGCACAAAACAGGTGGAGCATTTGAGTGGCAGGATGAATTTTCATCAATGCCAAGTCCACCAACACCAGAATCAAGTTCCGAAGAGATCACCACCCCACCCAACTCTCCCATCAGCTCTCCAGATGAGAAACCAGCACCGCCGCTCTCCAGATTCAGTGTTTCTCGTTTCTCCATCACGCACGTGTCCGACTCTGTGAACTCCACGGGAGGTCAGTCTTCATGGTTACCTCCTCTCATGAACACATGCGTGGCTATTGAGTTGTAACATGTTGTGTCATATGTATGGATTAAATAAATTCCTTTATTTTGTCACACAGGGAACAGTGATAATGGATCCCAGGAATGATGGACTTAAATTCGAACCCTTTGAAACAGATATGTTCAGAACCAGCTGGTGTGAGTTCCGATCCGACTATGGGTTCTCCCGTATTTGATTTTCTTTTCAACGTGCTGGACGATAAAGTCCTGTCAACCTGAACCGTTTGGACGGAGTGCCTGATATTGTAATGATATTAGCCTGACCCTGTGAGTGACGCAGTCTTTCGGGGACTGCAGATCTAAAAAGAGAAAATGAAATCTGTGTATCAGAATATATTTATTATATATGTACTACAAACATGATGTATGAAGATTATAACTTATTTGCACAATTCAGTATCAGTACTACGCTGAAATCTTTCTTTTACCCACGAGCCGTAGGAAACAAAATAGAGATGAGGCCGCTCTTCTCATTTGCTTGTCATGTCCCGTGTTGCCGATCTGTTGTTTAGATCCCCAAAGATAGTGCTTAAAAAGTTCAGGTCCAGACCGAATAAGCTGCGTAGACTCCCTATCGTCAACAGAAAATCCGAGACCCTTAACTACAGTTGAAGTGTGTCCACCTACAGTAAATGGGATTTTAGAAAGGCTTTTTATTCTTGACCATTTTAAGCTAAACAGTTTTAGCTCTGGGTGATAAACCCACGATTCACAAGTTAACAATATTAAGGAGATACGCATCTTTAAAGTGACATTTTTTTTCATTAATTCATTATTATTGTTTCAATCGAGAAATATCTTGTACATTGGTCAGTTTATATTTCTTTATTTTTATAAGGTTGTTCATTATATCTCACAAAAAGTGCAGTTCACCGTCTTCTCTAGCAAGATCTTTGTTTGTCTTTTGAACAGTTCTTCTTTACTCCAAAGAGTAATGACAGTATTGAAACATTGACAACCTGCTACAGTCCTTAACCAGTGAATAGCCAGACAAAACTTAATGGTGCTTATCGACATCTTAGAGCCAGAGACTCCACTTCTGCATTCAACTCCAGAAAATGAAGCATATACCCAAGGTAAAAAAGGGTGAGATATCTGTGATTAAAATCCGGCAGCTCCTGCAGATCTGATCCTTCCCGACTACACCAACTTTATTTGCATTAACTCCCGCTATATGTTTCAAATGACTAGTAATGGTCCAGATAGCATGTGGACCTCACCTGTTTCCACACCTCACAATGTTCTCCGGGCATATGATCTGATGTGTCCCACAAGAGTTATGATCCGTTATACACGGTTAACTGTGTAAGTGTAATGTACAGCTGTACTCGTCCTCCTCTGCCTTGAGTCACTTCATACACATTTGTGCCAATGCTGTAAGCATCACAATCGCCGCACCGTACACTCGCTTTATCGCTGTATTGCCTTTCAAGAGTTTTATACTGTGCTAACTTTTGTGCCAGTAGGTACTTTTCACATTCAGAAATTCAGTGTTTCATTGAAGGGGTATAAGGTGGCCAAAGTAAGGTCAACTATAAATGTGAATGATAATTGAATGTAAAGTTTAGGGAGAGGACTGTTGTTACTGCCTCATAGCTGTCGAACCGTATTTCCTCGCAATTCATGCCTTCTGTACTATTCTAAAAAATAAACCAGACTATAGTTTGTCTTTGTGCTTCTGACAGTTATTCAAGATTCTGTATGCATTATAGTTCTGTGATGGCATATGAAATCTCATTTTATAAATAAGGAATCTATTTTTCAAAATAAGAGATCGTTTCAATTGTTCATTTCATAAAATAATTTCAAGATGAACAAATTTTGTTAGACAAAATCAAGTCTTTGGAGTGGCAAAATTATATAAGAGAATTGTGAAAGACTAACGTAAGGACAAGTCTACAAAAATCAAGGTTTTCGCAATTTAAGAAAAAAACTTTTGCTTAATACACATGCAAAAATTACTGTTGTGTTGCTTAAAAGGGAATACAAAACTTAGTTTTTTGCTGTATTTGAGATTAATAAAATACACAGCATCCTTACTGTTATTTTTACACCCATTTTGAACAATATTTTGTTTGAATTTGATAAACGTTGTACGGGGTACACAGATTAAAACAAAAGATATTTTTATCCAAACACTTATTTTTAAATATGAAATTTTAAAATCAGAAAAAATGGCATCTTCATTTTTTTGACTGTATATTAAATTACAGTACATAAAATGTACACAATATATTAAAGTACTATAGTTAAATATAGTAGAGTTATTAACATTATATATAACATATGTCATATGTTTTAAAATCTTAATTTCTAATCTTAAACAAAAGATTGTATTATATATTCAATCAAAGAAATTAATAATATAATATATTGTTATTTTTTAAAATCTCAAAATAGATTCAAACAAACTTTATTTTCATTTTCTTACTTTGGAACCCCACTGTTATGAAACGGTACTGTGAACCAGTTTTATTGCTTTTTATTTCCTAAAGAATGAGCAAAACATTTGGATACCTCCATAAATAAAAATAAACAGAACATTTAGAAACTGGCAAATGAAAAAAGCATATAAAATTATTTTTAAAGCTGCATAGACACAAAAATCTCTTGTGAAAAATCAAATAGTATACCCAATCGTCCTCACACACCATAGTAGATCCACTAATATAAAACATGCCATTCATACAATCTTAAGATTTCCCCAGTGGCAAGACCAATGAACTAAATGATTATATTTACAAAGGCTATGTACTCTCAGTCCCTTAGAAAGAAACAAAAAGCATATTTACATAATCTGTGATTTTTGCTTGATGTACTGAGTAAGCGTCATTTTACATTAATAAAGATTTATACTCTCAACAGATTTTCTTAAGCAGCTAGCAAAGAGTAATAAAAACCTTATCTAGAACAGTCAGACTTTTTGAAGAAACAAACAAACAAACAAAAAGTACAAAACAGATCAAATACTAAATAGAAACAATTCCCTAATATATATTTCTTTTTTTTGCAATAAGCATAATACAAACATAATACATAATACAAACAGCTGGAAAGGCACAGTCCCTTTGTCAGCGCTGCTTGCATGTGAATTGCACTATATGTTGTGACTTATATACTGTACAGATTCTTACCAGAGTATTTGCATCACTGCATTCAGAAATCAAAGCGTGGTGGTTTGTTTTTTATAAAGCATCCGCGGTGTCACAACCGCTCGACAGAAGTTTCATCCCAGCACTCTCGAGCACAGCTTTCACGATACGGAGACAAACGTCACAAATATTTCATAACAGAGAAATAAATCCTTATTTTATATATAGAGCTGCAGTTTATGAAAATGATATCTTGATGTATGATAATTACTTTCACAATCTCAAATTAACAAACATAAGCAAACTCATCTGATGATCCTCTCCAAAAAAAAAAAATCCTGATCAGTTTGGATAGTCTATTGCCAGATTTGTCACTAGAAATATCAATAATGTCGAAGCTACAGAGTTAAGATTGATACATCCAAAGTTTACGGTCTATCCTCGGTGCCAGGACCCACGGAGGCAAGTACACATGCTCTGCTGCCACGTGTTGTTGTAATGACACAAACACAACAGAAGAGGACGGCATACTGCACAGGCCGCAGCATGTGCTCCTCTAGTAGTAGAGAGGAGCTGATCGGTCGTCCATGATGCTTGGCCTGAAGTAGACCTCCAAGGCACGATCACTAGATGAAGGGTGGAGAACAAACACAGTCAGTCACTGCGTCGTTGAATCATTACGACACATCTACACACTGAACAAGATCTACTTGCATTCCTATTTGGGAATAAAAGTACTGCTGAAAGGCATACAGCGATTCATTTGACATATACTTATGAACAGGTATCTGGAGAAGAAAGTCTATGAAGGGTGTATCGAGCAAGCATGCAAATGGAACAAGACACAGTTCAGTTTGTGAGCGTTTACTTTAGTCAGCATTGAAAGATGCATGCAAGAGTTAGATTTCGGGTTACCTCCAGTGCCAACACATTGCCTCCGTGAAAACACCATTTCCTGGCAACCTACGACCTCTCTGGCCGGTACGAATTACATGGCACACACAAAAAGCAACCAACCAGAGAGGCAGGTGGCGGCATGAGACGAAACAGTTGTGAAGCCCTAGAGCCCGTTTAAGCCCAACGGCGAATGAGAGTAGAGGACGAAAAAGAAAAGGGCATGAACGGTTGGCTTAGCAGCGATGGAGGTAGGTGACTTACGGAGGTCCTGCAACACTCAGAACCGGGACATTTCAGGACCAAAACTGGAAGGTAAAGAAAGTCCAGGGGTTTGTACCTCAGACTGAGGTTATGCATGGCACATTTCCACCGCATTCACACGACTGTTAGTGTTGCGTTAGATGGCTGTTGGTTACTCGCTCTGTGACATGGTGTTTTTGAACTGCTCGCTGATTCGGATGGATGACGTTACGGGCGTTCCGTGTTAATAGATGAGTAAATAACAACACGCATGGGTTCAAAATATAGTGCAAAATGAAAAGTCTGCCCATAGCAGTGTGGTTCTTTTGCAATAGGACAAGGCCAATTTGTAGGGAATAGTGTAGTTCAAAAAAGAAAATGCATCTATAAAACATCTTTAAAATCTACTTTCACATAGACGTCTAGTTTCTAATATATGGTATATATGTCAGATCAGTTCTCCGCTGTAAGAACACAGAAAGAAAAGTTAGAAAGTTAAGGCTAGCAGGCAAGCACACGGCACAACACAGGGACACGCCACATCCTCAAACAGACACAAGGACGTGACGCACAAACACACAAGTGTCTGCACTTTAGGTTCAAATTGTCTCGCTGAACTCCAAAGGTTGATTTCATGAGTGATCTGAGGTGCGGTATGTTTTCTCCAGTGTAAAGAATTGAAGATGACAAAGTGAAAATCATCAAACGCTCATTTGGACAAATGTTTTATTAATATATAGATATTTTTATTTATTCGTTTCGTAAAAAGTCACCATACATTCAAGGTCAAATGTTCACTATGTTCCTCCTCGGCATGCATATTGTGAGCGTTACACTGATTTCTTGTGCAGTATTCCTAGTTTGTCTATTTTCCAAAGAAACTGAAAAGAACAACAACACAGCGGGGACTACACCACAGCTCCAGAGGATCTGTCAGTCAACATTCTAAAACTGCATCAACATACTTTAGAAACATGGGCTGGTGGCACTTTTACGTCAGGGTCAGGACTGCATCAAAACGGATTTTCACGAACGATCATTTTTATAAATGATTATGGTGCGTGGCGTACGCTGATGTGGATTTAAAAAATCTTTTTGGAAAGGTTTAAGATGCACTGTGTGAAGACAATAAGATACTGTATTACTTACACATTTGAGAACCATATTTTAAGAATATACCATTTACAAAATATATCATCCTTGTCCGTCTAAAACAGATTTTGATTTTTAGTTTTTGCGGTTAAAATGAAAACCACCTCATTTCCAGATGCACCAGTATAAACCTATTATAATGATTTATAACTTAGGATTCCGGGTCAAATATTGCATAGAAAAAAAGTAACTTGCAATTTTATGTTTGAAACAGAGAAGTCGACAGAGAGGCAAATTTACAGATGCACTTTTAGTGTGAAAGTATAATAATAAATAAATAATAATAAAATCTTGCTATGCATATGAAATAATAGTTTTAATCATAGAAACAAGCCCCGTAACGAAGTGTATTTTGTAAAAGCTAACCCCTTACCTGTTATAACATACTTCTTATATGATTTTGTATTTGTGTGAATCCTATTTTTCTCAATCCAATTTCAACGCAATTCTGACCCTGAACTTCAACATGTCTGAAACATTATGATGAGATTTTTGTGGGGGGTGTGAGGGCAGATTTGGGTTATGCTCAGAGCACTTTTCTTTCATGCATGTAGGGCGAGCGGTCCCACCCAAGTATTCTGAAGCTCATGCACCCTTCACTCTAGTATGTAGGTCCACTTTAGTTTGGCACTTGGGAGAATTCCGATTTTCCTTCAAATGATTCCAATCCTGTCTGTGGAGGAAAATCTTATCTGTTTGTGTTTTGGCACAAAGTGACACAGCCTCTGGATCAGAGGAGCACCAGGTAATACATGAGGGAATCACAAAACGCTCTTCAAGAACACAGAGAGAAAATACACTCTGCACAACTGAATCACAAATAAAAAAAAGAAACAATAATCCTCACTTTGCATGAGGCTCCCATAACATCTGCTCAGAAAAGAACAGCAAGAGCTTCGTCATTAGTAGAGCTGCTCCAAAATACCAAATGAGCTTTTCTTTTCGGCACTTTCACATGAGGATGTCATTTTAAAAAAACAACCACATAGCAAAACTTGTGCTCATGCATGAAAGACAGGAAGTGGTAAGCAGTCTCTTTGGAGTCCACAGCGATGTCATAGCGGCGTCACTACAGGCGAATCACAGTCCGTAAAGCAGCGAGGCGAGCAGTTGGACTGCGTTCCGGTCGATCTTCTCAGAGCTCCCCCCCGACCCACCACACGCGACCGGCACTATCGCCCCGGCAAGACGCAGGAAGGAAGAGAGGACAGAAAGGAGGGATGAGACTGGCCCCTTCCATTGGAGGAGGAGTGTGTGGAGGCAGAGCTTAACAGGGGGACGGGGCTAAGGGAAGTAGGGGCTTGACCCCTGTGCTATCCGGAGCTGTATCTGTGTCTGATAGTCTGTCTGTGTTCACACTGTCGAAATCAATTTGCCATCGGAACTGTGGAACAAAGAGAGAAGGAAGCTTGCCAGGTCGGACACATTCAGAGAGAAGTGAAGATTAGACAAGACAGACACAAATGGGCAGCGAGGGCTCTTTACCTGTCTAACCTCGGCCTACTCTACTCATACGAGATATAGAAGATGTTCCATGGGATTTGAAATCCCCACTGGTTTTACAATTTTAAATAAGTATTAAAATAGAACAGACAAATCTACTCTAAGCTTCAAGTATCTTTAGGGTCAATATGTGGAAGAAAAAGGATTATTTCGGGTTGGCTCAAATGACAGCATGTGTATGCTATTCCTTACAATTTGGAGAAGTCCAAACAATCAAAAACCCCAGATGAACAATGAAAGTCTATGGGCCACGGCATTAAAGCAAACAAACATTTTCTTTAGAATTATTAACATGAAACCAATGAGATCACTTTTCATCAAAGCACATGGGTCAAACTATAATAGCGGGTACATCTTTGGAATGTATTTGAACATATGTTTATAGTTAGAAAAAGGGGTTGATACAGTTGTTACTTAGTTTAAAAATAAAATCAATTTTATGCATATAATAATCTTATGTCATAGTTTTGCCTTTCTGTGATGAGTGAAGTGACATGTGGCCATATATGGTGTCCCATTCTCTAAATTTGTCTCGGTATTGAAGATGGAGGGGATTGGTGGTTATAAACTCCCTCCACCTACAATCCCCGCTGTGACAGAGTGGTATCAAACCAGCAACCTTGTGATCACGAGCCCAAATTTCTAACCACCAGGCCACTACTGATAACATAGACAAGATGCATGTTATTTTTTCATGTAATTTTTATCTGAGAAACAACAGCTAACTCCAACCAACGGGTGAAACCTCTCTCAAGATGGAATCAATTATTCCAATTAGGGATGCACCGAAACACTTTTGGTCATAACCGAAACCGACAACCAAGGCCGAAGCTGAAAACGGAACACCCTAAAAAAATTATGCCGATTATTTACTGCATTTATGGTTATGACTTATACTAACCTTATGTATTGCAATTGCATGAATTAATATTAAAGTTTCAAAGAATTAATTAATTACAAATTATGAAATATATATTCTGCACATTGCAAAAGTGCCCAGTGTGAGATAAAATTTTTAAAATGTTGCAATGCCTCTACACAAAAGCGATTCTTGGCAGTATATAGCACAGATTAAGATTCAAAAAACCTAAAATGCACTTTTCGACCGATGCATCCCTTGTTCCAATATAGCATAATTTGAATATACTGATGTCACAGTGTGTGTGAATGAAAGATTAGGGGGTAAGCCCTCTCTCTTTTTCACAGATTGATATACAGTGAGGTAAATAGGATTTTGCAAGTTTTCCTACTTAGAAATCTTGGAGAGGTCTAGAATTTTCAGCATTTCCACCTTGAGAGACAGAATCTAAAAAGAAAAATCTAGAAATCACATTTTATGATTTTTTTAAAATGTATTTGTAAATTGCTTTATCAAATAAGTATTAGCAAAAATTTTTAGGGCATGTTATGTCATATTGCACCTCATTCCTTTAAGCAACAGTTATGATTAGAGAATAAAGAAAAGAGGACAGGATATGACACAGTTTCATGCAATGTTCAATAAGTGTTTTAGAAACATTTTTTTCAGGTCATCATTTGAAATAAATACTGTTTTATATAAGGTAAGGGATTTTTTTCAAATTATATTTCTTGCATTATAAATTGACCCAATTATAAATTGACCCATGTACTGAACCAAAAACCAGAAAAGAATACAGTTGGTGCACATTTTTCCAATAGGCCTGTACTGTAAGTGCATCACTGTAAGGAAAACCGAATCACGATCTAAAGTTATTGTTGTCACAAATGCTGTCCATCATCTTTTACCCAAAACATTCCTTGGGTATGAAATTAAATAAGGCGGTTTTACTTATGGCAACTCATCTAGAAACACCTAGTGACAGTGAATTCAGGACACACAAACTATGAACAGCTCTGCTCCTGACCTGAATGAATCACACACACACACACGCACGCACACGCACGCACACGCACGCACACACACACTGAAGTCAACAACATTAATGCATCTTACATAATGATGCTTCTCTTATCTCAAATCCAACGACTCACTAACTCTACACACTAACATGCACACACAAAACAGACGGACACACAACCTTCTCTTAAGAAAGCAATTACAATTCTCATAAAAACAGGCTTTGTCTTCTGACAAATACCAGCACTACATTGCACATTAAGCAAAAGCGAGCAAAAGCTAAGAAAGGAAAAACATAAGACATTAACTACTGTTGACTAACACAAGTATGA
Source organism: Triplophysa yarkandensis (assembly GCA_033220385.1). Lineage (NCBI taxonomy): Eukaryota > Metazoa > Chordata > Actinopteri > Cypriniformes > Nemacheilidae > Triplophysa > Triplophysa yarkandensis. Next base: position 17,389,116 of record CM065671.1, on the reverse strand, counting down.
CTAACAGTACAGTTTTGGGTATCTTGATTTCTTGACTTATTTATTATTTAGTGTCCACTGTCTATTTATTAAGAGCCTATCTTACCTTGCGGCAAAGTGATTGTCATAATCCTCTAGTGCAGGCTGCAATTCAAACATTTCAAGCAAAATTTCATTGCTGCTTAGCGGCCAGAGAAAAGACATCCAAGAGTGAACAACACAAGTTATTAAATAGAAAGATTCACCCCAAAATAAGCACGCTGTTGGCCCTAGTTCACCTTTACACGGTTCCAAATCCCCAAATATTCATTTGTCTGTGGAATTTTAGGCACCATACAATAAGAAGGGGCAATCAAGCTCCGAAAAGGGCAATAAACACTATAAAAACTGTTACAAACATATGTCTTCTGAAATACACTCTGGGATTTTTCGTCAAACAATTTATAACATTTTTGTAACATATTTTCTTTCTATTTAATTACATATGCATTTTACAGTATGTAAGTTTTATATGTAAGTTAAGCTGATACCTCAAATAGCGTTATTAAAATTAACAAAAAAATTGTGTTTATTACAAATGTATATATGTTAAATAAATACCTTTTTTCATCACATAAACTTACAAATATTTTTACATTTTAGACTAATTAAACGTTTGATTTGTAATCATTTTTTGCATTTTCCATTGAAGAAATCTATTTAAATATGTGTTAAATTAATTTTTATGAAATTTACTAAGCCACATGAATGATTTGTTCCATTGTAAGGGTGTTTCTATCATTTTCCATATATATATATATATATATATATATATATATATATATATATATATATATATTTTTTTTTTTTAAGACTTGTAGGTATAAATCATGATTTCTTGTCTAATGTGTTAACGCTATTACCTCATTTTCATAGAGAAAACAAAACTGATCATTAGCCAGGTTTCCATCCACCATTATTTTAAAAAATGCTGGATGTAAATGCAAAGATGCAAAATAATTTTAAACATTAAAATTATCAGGAAGCGTTGATCAGCAAATCATGATATTAAAACGGTCATTGAATCTTAATGCTTCTTTATTGTCAAATGTTTAATACAAAATTTCAGTTTGCTTATAGGCTTAAGGATAAAAACCTGGCTACTGAATCCACTTCAGGTTATTTACAATCTTTAACAATGATTCATAACATTTATGCAAATCAGAAGAGTTTTCAGCAAAAATTCTTAAAATGTTCAAAATTGTTACAGACAACACTGATACCAAGGTCATCAACTAACAGAACTAACGGATGTGTGTGCGCCTATCTGTGTTTAAGAGACAGGATAATGTCTTTAAATCTTTATAGGTCAATGTATAATTCTGTAAAGACTTTAAAACAATTACACAGACCCTTTGACTTTATGTTTCCTTCCACATACAAGCCAAGCCTTGTGGATGTGGTACAACGTAAAGGTGAGTAAATAAAAAACTTTTTTTGGGATGAACTTTGCCATTAACATAAAAAACATGTATGTTAATAGTAACCCACACCAGCAGACAGATTAAGAAAGCATTGCAAAGATTAAAGAAACAAGAACAGAATACTTAGAATTAAAGAAGAATTACATAGAGATAGCAGTCCTATACTGATACATGTGCGTGTGTGTACCTGTGCAAAGCCAGCCATGCTGTAGGGCCGAGGCCGAGTCTGTGTAAGGCTCTGTGCCAAAAGTCGGGCAGTCAGACCATAGTCAGGCATGGGCAAAGACATGTCCTCTCTCTCCAGCAGGTTCCCTGTGCTGCTGCTTTTCCCATGATGAAGACTACAGGACGAAGGTCAGCCAATCAATAATCGCACAGAAACACAGACAGTGCAGTGTTCATGTGCTTTAGGGGCACCAGAGCAGTGTAGTACAGGACTATTAATCTGGATTACATAACCAGATTACAAAGCAAGCGCTTTTGGCTACATTGAAAATAAGCACTTATTTCATGCATGACTATGTATTGGATTACCAGCCAATGGCAATAACTTACTTAACTCCCAGACTAAGAAAATTTGAGCTCATAGAAATGATTTATGTATTTCCAAAAAAACTAATTTCTTGACATGATCACAGCTTTTTTAGCATTCTTTCATGTACACCTATGAATGATTATTGAAACTAGAAGTTTAAACTAGTATTAAGAATGACAGATTTGGGTTTATGTGAAGAGTTGTGCATGCTTACAGAGAAGAGTTTATTTTCAGAGAATGAAAGAGAGAAAGAAAGTGAAGTTAAAAATGAACTGAATCTGACAATGTCTTTCATTTTACAAGTTACATATTTGCCCAGAATAACAAAGGTTAAAAAAAATGTGCGTATGGGACCTTTGGTGAAATGCGGTGGAAATTGTGTTGTGGAGCACACACAAATACACAATAAAAACTCATTAACTGTATTCGTGAGTAAGACCTTTCATTGTGAAAATCATGTAAGTAATGCTTATACATGCATATTAGGACTATAATTCCTTTGTTGAACCCAGAAACCATATAAAGAAGACTTAGAAAGTAATGCTGACGTAATCAGATTAGATGAAACGTTTTACTTCTACTATACATAATATCAGATTACGTTTCAGAATGAATCTACTGGCACTAAAGGCAACCTACTTCACTCTTAACTTCTCATTGTCGCTTTCGGGCAGCACTCGAGTGTAGGAAAATGGAAACCAGCCGCGCCTGAAAGAAAAACATATATTTTAGAATCTTTAAAGCATTGATTGAACAGATACAAAATATATGACCTGCAATATCTCAACAGTTTCATCTTGTCTGCAATACGATAAGCACATGGAGCTTAAAATGAGAGTTCACCCGAAAATAAAATGACTCTTCATAATTTTCCATCCTCATGTCATTTCAAACCATTATGAAATGCTTTGAACAACACATGAACACAAAACCATTAAGACATTTCTCAAAATATATTCCTTTGTTTACCTTGTGGGAAAGGGACATAATAAAAGTTGTGAACATTTATCATATTTTTAGGGTGAACTATTACTATAAATGCAAGGCTTTCAAACCCCAACTTACAACATTTATAAATGGTTTATTAAATATTTTCTCTACAGTTAATTCTTACTATAAGCTATATAATATAAATATATATAAAAAATTTCACACAATAATTGATTAGATCTGTGATAAGATGCTAGGTTTGTGTTATTTTACAGCTTATGGTTTTCAATTACAAGTTTTCAAACTCTGGCCTATACAGTGGGGTTGTTTGGGATGAGCTGTCACTCGGGGTGTTATGAATATTGCGCATCGAGTCTGAAATCTCCGTCTGAATGTTCGTCCATTAAAACAAATACACAACCTCACGTAACGTCCAAATAAAAAAATTGAAACTGGGAGCATTTTGAGGGGTGTGCTAGGTTTTTTTGGATGATGAAAAGGAAAATATGCATACGGATATGGGCCTACGGATATATATTAAATACTTAACGAACACTACAGATTGTTTGTTGCATCATCAATTCAGTGCATTACAGGGTTATTTCCTGTTCAGTTGTAGATCTACACCTGAAGACTTACATTTTGTTCTTCTCATTCTCTCCATAGTGCCATCCGTCTCTAGCCTCTGGCACCAGCAGGGTGATGATATCTCCCTCAGTGAAACTGAGCAGGGTACCGTTGTCTCCAGCAGCGTGGGAGAAGATGGCCTGGACACGAGAGCGTCCGTTCTTCTCCAGACCCGCTGCCATTGAACTCGACCGGGGAAGAGTACGTGTCTCTCCTAGCGATGGATTGGACGGGTTACAAATGTAAACTCAACTGATCATGGATAACTGATTTTCTTGGAACTTTTCTCCAGCGAGTGGGAGACTGTTAACCACAGCTATGCAGCATTTCCCTGGAAGAAAGCCATAGTGCAGCAAAACATAATGTTTGCTTTTCTTACCCACAGTAGTCTTGTTTTTAGCCGGCTGGGGTCTGCGGACAGGCAGGGTGTTGGAGTAGACATCGCTGACCTGTCTCTGGGGCTGGCTTTGGCTTTGAGACTGACTCTGTGGGGATGGCGGTCTTCCTTGAGAGACTCCGCCCGGTTCCGTCCAATACTCGTCTCCATGGACCCCCGTCGTCCCGTTCACCAGAGACATGCCATCAGGACCCATTAGCCGCTGCAACCATGGAGATCAAAAAGAAAGAGTGATGTCATTGGCATACGACTGGGTATTAAACTAGCAGACAAGGTCACAGACTCTTTGATGTACAAGCATCACTTCAGAAGTAGAAGCAATGTAATGGGTTTTTGCAGGCAGGCTGGATACTACCATGTTGAGAGTGTTCTCCTTCGAGCAAGAGCCACTCAACAACAGTGCTGCCAGCAGAAATGAGTTTTAAAGAGGTTGAATCATCTGTCGACCAGCTATCGCCGAAGTGTGGAAAATGAAGTTTATTCATCCGTTGTTTAGACTAGCAAACAGGCATTACGATGTCAAATATTCATGCAAAGGTAGAGGTGAATATTTAGCAGATTTTCAACCACTGTTTACATCAAAATGACCAGAGATGGGTTTTATTGATGTGTGTTTGGGCCAACTCTCATTCTTGGAGGGATGAAACCTGCAACCTTTACCAAATTCAAACAATTCAGAAAACATTCTGCTACTTTTAGTTTCTTGTCTGAAGGAATGAGGCCGTACTAACCCCCTGATGGCCCAGGCCACTTCCCATGAAGGCAGCTAATTCAGGTGGCACGGGCAGTGGTTGTGCTCCGGGAATGGGATCGGAGATGACCAGGTTGCCCTTGGAGGAATGGAGAGGGCTGGAGAGAAGGGTGCTGGAACCAGACGTCATCTGCTGGGTGAGCAGCATGGCCCTCTCCGGCAGCTTGTTGGGGTCTGAACAGGCCTGCTGCCATACTGGGATCTTCTGGGTTAGCAAATCCTTACCCTACAAGCAGAAACATCTCTGTTATGTTTTTTTGTTTTGTATTTTACCCACACATGTATATCTATGGTTAAAGTTATTGTGACTACAGTAAATCTACTATATAGCATTTTAGATGGATATTCATCCCACATATAAGATGACCCCCCTTGTAAAGATGTAGCTTTTTGAAAGGAACCGTTTGAAGAACAAATCTAGTCTTGAATAAAGAAAATGTATTTAACAAATCATATGGAATATTCTTTTATACATATATTGCAAATAAATTAAGGACAGTAGCGGTAAAACGATCACCTTTAAAAATACTTGATAGCATGGAAAAGAATAACCCATAGAACAATGTAATATTATTAATACTATTTGCTTAATGTGAAAACTAATTTTCCAAACATCGAAATTATATTTTAGTCTTACAGTCTGCCAGAGAATAAATAGAATAGCTTTCAATGACCGTTAGACTTTTTAAATCTGTTATTTAACAAACTCAATGTAAACGCGATCTATTGTTCTGGCGTAGAAAACAAGATCTTTATTTAAAGATGAACTAACTTTTTATGCATTTCCAAGAAAAAACTTTTTTATTAGGACAAAACAGGCATGTGGCTGCTAAGGTGTGTTTTAGGGTGTTTCAGAGACAATGTAAGACTGTTGGGGTGTCTACCAAATGCTTAAATGTAAAAAGTAATATAAATGTAATTGCCAGGATGATGCATATGGGTTATTAAAAAAACCTGCTCTGGTTTCGTCTTCCAAATCCATGTAATGTTTAACCAACAATGCAGAAGTTTGCCAGGAAATTTATGTAACCTTGCTTTTTAGACTTCAAATGTTGCATAATCCTTCCAACATGTAAATCATCTTGCATAATTTGCTTTTGTTGTAAGTGACTGTTTGTGAGCAAATGCTAATGGGTCTCTCACTTCTCGGACCACTAACAGCACGCTGTGGTGTGGGTGAGGGGCATTCGTCTCCATCCTACCGCCCACTTCGGGTGACTCACGCACGAAACGCACTCACGCCTCCTAAATCTACCACACACACTTTCTCTCTCTTCACCGCGGCCCTTCTGAACTCTTCCCACACACGCCTCCGTTCAGATCAGCTACTGGACAGGATGTTCTTGAAAACTGAGGGTTTTCTCTCGGCCCTTTCCGACAAATTCAACGTTTTCTAGCAGACAGAACCACACGTCTGACCCAGGATCAACGTTACCGTTTAATACGAGCACATTTATTTGTAAATGTCAAACTCCCGTACAAGCACGTAAGCGTACAGAGGTTTACGCAGGTTGCGTGTGCATGGGACCCCCGTACACTGTAATATCTGCCATGCATGTTGTTTGGAGCTTCGGTGAGGTGATTTTTAATGAGGTGGGAAATTGCTTTGTTATGATGGACTATTGATACATCAGGAACCCTGTGTGATGCCTCACAGGCACATTTGGAATGCAAGTGCAGAGAGCAAATCTCATCTCCTACTTGCAATAAAGCCCTAACAAACTGAGCCCAGTGGAGACTGTTGAGAGGGCTGATCTTTAGGGATTGCCATGGCAACTGCTGCTGTCTTCAGACGTATTATAAGAGAGAGATGCTTACTGCACACAGAAAGCAAGAGTAGTTTCTGTAGCTTAAATGGTGCAATCTATGGCGAGGTCAAAGGTCGATTCAATTTCGTTAGACAAGCATAGTGTAAGTGCTTAAACTATTTACAGTAAATGCAAGGTTACACGTGTGTTCTAAACGTTTGGGTCTCACCTTTCCATGGTAAGCGCTGCTGTTCTTGGCCACGGCACACTGACGGTCCACAAGGAAACAGTATCTCCTGCGCTCCTCTGAAAGCGCTGTTTTGTAGCCCTCCGCTATGAAGGTGTCCAACTCGCTTTGTTTACTGCTGATGGTCTCAACGTACTGAAAAGAGAAGAAAGAAAAGCTTAGCTAGGCAGTATTTATGGTTAATGTGCAGGATGCAAAAAAAACATCACGACTGAAGGGTGCCATGTTTGTGAGGGCCAAGTGGAAAAGATGATTGGTTAATAATGATTTTGTTCACATAAAACTACAGAAACATAAGCACACCTTTCCAGAGAACCATGTATTTTGGAAATTGTGGTGCTCGAAAGCACACGTACCCATTTATATACATCAACTGAAAAGCAATCGGGATGGGCTCTCAAATGTTTGACACAACATGGAAATGAGAAATTGATTATTTTTTTGCAGAATGTGTTCTGCTTTTAAAGTTTCTAAAATGTCTTTTGGTTCTAAAATATAAGTACAATGTACATTGTCGTACACTGATATATTTATTCTTATAATAAAGGTATACATTATACATAAACACCAAGTGCTAGAAACAAAAAGTTTGGCAGGTAGAGCAAAGGCTATGAGTTTGATTCCAGGGTATACACATTAGATCAAAGACAGGTACAGACATGATAAATAAATGAAATATATACAAGTACACATATTTTTACTTGAATAAGGGCTGTTCTGTAAAATTGTCCAGCTCGACCAAAGGTCGTGTTCCTCATTTTTTCAAACATGCAATACTGCATATTACAGTATTTATGTAAAAAGCGTTGTCATGGTAATTCATGGCATAACCATGTGTGCAACAAATAAGAATGAAAAACTATTCAGGCTTTCATGGAGTTTGTTAGCCACCTTGGAATAAAACAGCGTAGAATCACGAGTAGACGGTCTTTTCACATGTGAATGCATTTCAGATGGTAATTTTTCTTATGAATACTAAAAGGTTTTTTTGCCTCTCTACTGATTGGCCCATGATCACCTCTCCATCTCTCTCTCACTTCCCCGGCGGGAACTCTGAGCTCCCGGAAATGTCAGAACCATTACAGAACTCATTATCTCAACACATCCAGGTGTTTTAGTGCCCTATTCCAATTTACCCACAACAGGACAAGGGGGACTCCCCATCGCCCGCTGATATTATCATGTGTTCAGTTATATTGGTCTCAATGAGACATGGAATGAGAGAGTATTATAATGAAGATAGCACTTCAGACGCCATCAAGAATCAATGATGGGAGCTGCTTCAAAAAACTGCTTAAACGCAGAATATTAAGAGGGAGTCAGAAACGTAATGAAGCAGAAGATCTCCTACGGTCACGCGGAAAAAGCTTGGCTGTGTGCGGCTGAACTTTGAGATGTAAAACTAATGGCTTGTAAAAGCAGCAGGAGTGTTATGTGAAGATGTTTGATGGGCTTCCATCTATCTTGGAAAGCCCCATACAGAATGCTTTAAAAGAGAGCTTGTTGAGTATTTTTACTATAAAGAGAGTTCATAAGCAGAAACACAACATTTGTGTTAATGATTCTGTACAAACAAGGAAGGTGCATGTAGTTTGATGTTGTTGCCACAGGTTGGCACTGGCTTCACACTGATGTCAGTTTGTTAACACGACGCCCAAGCTTAGAAATGTAAAACAGGGAAAGTAAAGATATAAATATTTTTTTTTCTTTTTAGCTTTAAGATTCTTTATGGACTATACAACCATGGTCCAAAAATAAATAATGAATTAAAAGGCAATTTCACTTTTGCCAGAAACCGATCCTGAAACCCAAATATTAAAAGCTAGATTTTCCCAGGAAAAATGAAAATATTATATATAATAGTGTATGTATTTATGTATTCATTCATTTGAGATATCGATTACATTATTACAAACCTAACATCATTTTCTTCTTTAATGCTATTAAGAAAGTCATTTTAAAAATTAAAAGTTTTTTTCGGTTGATAAAAAAGTTAACTCAAAAGATGATATTTTAAAGAATGTTGGCCCTCATTAGCTTGCATTGTTTTAACATGTCCATACAGTCAATGGGGACTGACTCTTTTTAAATCTTCTTAAAAATCATCTTTGCATTATGTGTTATACAGGTTTCAAAGGTCAAGAGTGTGTAAATATCCGAGATTTTTTAATTTTGGGGTTAACTACTCCTTAAAATCATCGGGTAACATAAACCAACAATGACAGAACTATGAACAATACTTCAACAGCATTTAGAAGTTAGAAGTGGACATTGCACTAGCTATAAACAATTGTATTGACATGAACTAACATTAATAAACATTATTGTAGAGTGCTACGTCTGTATATTCATACACAGCTTATGTAGACACCGCCAGCAGATCAGGATTGCCGTCAGATGTGTTATTCTGCATTAGAGTAACTCCATAATCCTCAGACTGGTCTTAACATCCCCATCGACTTCACATATTCGGATCCCTCCTCAGTTCCACCGAATTACGGCCTATATAAAAACCTGTTCACCAGATTAAAAACCTAGACATAACTCCTCTATGAGTCATAGAGCTGCATACTGCAGTGTGAATGACACGCACAGAGGTAAGACAGCACAGGAGGTAAAATGAGGAAACATCGGAACACGGAGAATGAACGCGTTTGACAAACAGATGCGATGCGGGTCATGACAGCAGATGGACGTGTGGACAGGCATGATGCCGCTGACGGGCGTGATGATGAAGTGATAGATGGAGAAGGCAGGACCTTTCGGTTCACACATGAAAACGGTCTCATGTACTCAATTAGACAGTTTGAAAGACTGTACGCTAACCTTTGAATTAAGGTACGGATCATTTATATTGACAGAGAAGGCCCAATAGAGGTGTTCTGTAAGTACTGAAAAATACAGTATAAATAAATCAATGAAACCGATCCATACTGGCCAAATCTGGTCTTAAGACATACCACCTTAAAACTTAAGTCTCTCATGTGCAAGTGACACTTGTAAGGATCACGTTTTAAACACGAGGCTGTGACTCACATGCTGCTTTAATGTTGAGCCAGACTCTGTAAACACAATCGTGCAGTGCATTCTGGGAGTTTCTCACACAGAAATGAAGAACACTGAAAGCAAAGACATAACTACAACAGGGAATTTCCAGAACTTGCCGATGTTGTTTAGTGACATGCTTTAAGTGTTTATAATTAATTATTTGTCATCTTGTCTTAAATTAACTTTATTTACCTTATCCACATAAACGATTATGTACCTTTATAATTCTGTAAAAAACAGGCACACGCATTTTAATAATTCAGGATCTTTGCATAACCATGTGCCAATTTTTGAAGGTTTCCACTGACATTCTGTAGTTACTATAGTTATTGTTACCATGGTAACTCAGTAATAGATACCACCATAACCCAATACTGATAAATGACTAGGAAATGTAAACATGGTTGTACTATACTAACCGCCGTTTAACTATAGTAAAGCATTAGCCGTACAAACATGGTAATGTCAAAAAACCCATGATATCAAAGTAATAGTTGAACGAAAACATGACATTTACATATGACTTTCTTTCTTCTGCAGAGCACAGAAGATACTTTGAAGACGGTCGATAACTGAGCGGCAACGGCATCCGGTCACTTGGACACAAAACCAAGTGATCGGGTGCCAAACATTCTTCAAAGTAGCTTCTTTTGTACAGGTTTGAAGTGACAAGAGGGTAAACGATGACTCAATTTGAACCGTAACCACAGTTAACCCCTAACCCATTACCCCGCTGAAAAAATCTCAGCAGCAGGGTTTCACACAGCACCCCATATTCTTTATTTAGCAAGGAAATCACATCGGTTAAAATGTATGACCAGAACCGATTCTCGATTTGCCATTGGCAAGTGTAGAAACTTTCATTTTAGACCCCGGCTGTGTGGTACACAGGAGGTGGAATCTCTCTCTACATTACATCTGAAGCAATACGAGCGTTCTGTAAAGCACAAAGCCATTTCTAACTTAAACGCTTCCCCGCTGGGCCTCCCGCCGCGTCCGCCTGATGTAGCCGAGCCGCAGTACTGTATACACATTCTTGTGACATCAGCAGTCCTTCATCCCTTAGCAGCTCGGCATCCTCACAATCCTCTGGATGGGGTCCACGAGTCCTTGCATGTGTTCTTCTGTAGTTTAATTGCTTTGCAGAACTAGCCCACACCATTCCGAAGAATGACGTGTGTTAATGTGCGATATCACAGCAAGCGTGATGGTCTCATATCCCCGGACCACTCAACTGAACTAAATCATTAGCTAATTAACATCTTCAGACAGACTGTAGAGACTTATTTCAGCAGCAGCAGGAGGACGGGAAAAAAGCGAGAGAGAAATTAAATGAATAGCGGAAGTAAACAAACTCGCTAAAGTGCTGTATGGATGGTTAGAGGCATGATGAAATGCTATATATAAACATATCAACACTATCCGCTTTCCAAAAATAAGATTTTCCCTTATGGAGGTTTGTAAGGCTTTTACACGAAATCGCTTTTTTGGTAAAACTATGCGGTGGATCATTTATTCCCTTAAAGAATATTCCCTTTGAAATTACATATTCCAATTCTATAATCATAAAATCTATTTTCTGCTTTCAAATAGCTTGGAAATAACATGAATATGCAAATTATCTCCGCCTCCACTCTTTTCAAACTGAAAGTGAAACTGAAAGCTGACACAACAGAGATCACTTCAGTTCATCTATGCACCATCCTTGCACATCTTTTCTTCAGCTATATAATGATGTATAAATGCATTAACCGAGTCCATTTTCAACTGCATTATTACAGCGTCTTCGATTAACTTTACCTGTGAAGTTTAAAGGATGTTAAGCATTGACCTTTGCAAACTTCTGTTCCACGTTCACTTGATTTAAGCATAAATCTTATAAGGGAGAAGACAAAATACCCTTCTCTTCACATTTTCTTTCATCCTTAACTTAATTTCCTTGAAAATATCTTAACCACGATTTAGCGATGCCTTACATTCTATAAAGAAACTTCTCGGGTCATTTTCTTTATTTTAAAGATGTTTAAGTTTAGTCCATTTACACATAAATCTTATCAAGAAAATGTAATTCGCTTCTCTTCTTTATGACTTTTTTTTTGGGATGTTTACTATATTATAGAGTCAAACCGGAGAGAGGGAAATAAGCCGTATGATTTGCTGTGATCTGGACAAAGTGTGTGCGTGCGTAAACTCAGAATTTGCTTTATCAGACTCTGGGGCTCTTGCCTAAATAAAATGACTTTCCTGCTGACGTCCAAGGCACTATTTACATTAATTAAAGAAAGAGGCAGAAACTCTACAGCAGGCATTGAGGAATCAATCTTTTAAAAACTATTCTCAACCCTTTACTCAAAGCACAATAACTCTTATAAAGAAATAAGGCAAAAATACACACAGCCAGAATGAGACACTTTAAGTCAATATACTCAAACTTCTTATCAGCTGAACTCTATACCAAGTTGTCACAAGTTGCTAGGCAAACCTAAAGTTAAGTCCACTAATATCACTTAACAAACAACCCCCCCCCTCGCTATTGGTCCGCTTATTGCCAAATCCCAAGCATGCTGATATGAGGTAAAAGGCAATTGGTCGCATGACGCAGTGATATTAAGCCCAAAAATGAATGATCTGTTATCGTTTGTTTACCCTCTCGCATTTTAAGCCTGTACAGTCTGACAGTCCGAGAAGATATTTTGAAGAATGTTGGTATCTGAACAACGATGGTACCCATTACCTTTCATCAGTTTTGTGCCAATACAATAGAACTCAAGGAGTCCCTTTACTATTGAGCAATGACAAGAGGGTGAGAATGACAGATTTTTCAAATTTGGGTGATCTGAACCTTTAATAAATCACAAATATTTTCTATTTCATTTCTGTTGATGGTGTTTTATAACAGCGATGCATCTTGTATTACACAACTCCTTAACCTGTGTGGCCTATTTTCATTTGACAGAAATCACAAAACTCAAACTATCTGTGGGTTTCGGCGGCGAGTGATTCAGCACCCAGCCAGATCTGACTGTCTGCGGGGCATCTGGCAGCAGACGGACACATTTATCAACCCCCGGCAGGACTGCGTTTCATACCGTCCAACAGCAGTCATTCTGACAAATACCTGCTCGTACAAGCTCATGACCTCAGGATGAATTCAGCTCTTGGAAACCAAAGTTATTGCTGTTAAAATGTTTTGTCTGTCAGATGTTTCATAAGATGACAAACTGCATATTGCTGTTGCCCTTTCATATTTTGTAATTGCTATTGGGACAGAAGTCCCTACAAAGAAGATAACTGGTTGATAAATGAACATCAATGTCTGGAAGCAATTTTCCTGATAAAGCATACAGCGAACAAGGGAGCGGGAAAGAAGAAGATGAGGTTAACACTAAACTATCGTCAGAAGCTGCTGCATGACCCTAACAAGTCAACTAATATTCGATTGATTTTTGAGCAATTCCTGCACATACCAGGCTTGAAGAGTAAGACTTTATATGTTTAACATTAAACATATTAATACAAAATCAAGTGCTATTGTTATTCTCCAGTAACATTGACTATGATTAGCAAAGTTGAATTTATATTGTGGTCCATCAAGACTTTGGACTTCTTTTTGGTAACATCTGCAAAATAATATTGACACATGACTTTAAAGTTTGTTTCTGATTTTGTTTTCAGACTAAGTTTTTAATTTTCTGACTTTTAAAGGGTTAAACATGTATGACACAATTCAGAAGAATAACTGTGGACTGGGAGTAAATTTTTTAAGAGTAAGAAGTTCCTAGAAGCAAGCATTTCAAACAACACCAAACAGAGAAAACCGTTAACACTATATTAATATGATTAACTCTGGAAAATATAAATCTCTCAGATAATATTTAATCCCTTTCAGAAAATAGTAAAGGCCAACAAAGAGAAAACCTTTCTTGAATTTCACTAGATTTTACTCCGGTAAATTTACTGTATTTGTTAAACTCAAAATGAAAATTCATAAGAAAATATTTTGAAAAATGTTGGTGGTGCCTAGTGACTTTTATAATATAAGCACAAAACCAACATAAGTAAAGAAGTACCGCAACTGTTCGGTCACCGACATTCTTCAAAATATCAAACTCTTTATTCTCTGGAAGAAAGAAAGTCATCCAGGTGAGAATGGAAGAACACAATTTTCAATTTTGTGGTGAACTATCCATTTAAGTCAATTCACAATAATTTATTTCAAGCAATATAATAAATAATATTTAGTTTGAAAAAATAACCTATATGACTTCACCTGCAATTTTGGGTTTCAAACAGAGATTGCGAAAACGAGAAGCATCTCACTTTCACTCGCGCACATACAGATTCATACAGCATTTACTGTACCATTGACTGTAGTGTAAGTCGGAGTATTTTTATGGCTCTGTAATATGGCTCTATAATGGGGTCAGTCGGGTCATTTTTTCACACCCAGTGGACCGTGCAACGTCCACAGAGGCTCGGGCAGGAGAGCTCACGCACAGTCATTCTTTGCTTATTGATTTGTTTCGGGTCTCCACAGTCCCGCTGTTATAGTGTAGGACCCTTCTCGGCATTCCTACATTCACACACCTCGGTTAAAACTGCATGTTGAGGCCCGAAGCTTACACGGAGACCCAGAAACCGATCGTGCGGCAGTGCTGTTTGTATACACACCTACGTTTTTTCTCCCACCCATTGTGTTCTGGCTGTCACAAAAGCCTCACTGTACTACTCGGTGTTAAAACCATCTCTGCATTAACATGATGTAGGTGGTCTCGCTGAACCCGAGCCTCTCCAAACACCTCCTTGCCTTTCAAAGGCCTTCAGCGACAGGCTGGCGGCAGAGGCAGCGCGGGGGCTCACCTGCAACTCCTTCTCTCCGTACTTGGAGGGGTTTTTGCTGCCCTGGCTCTTCCTCCGCAGTTTCTTCAGCTCCCCCTGGCACTTTTCCAGACTCTCTCCTTTGCTTTTGTGTTCCATCTGGTACTTCTTAAGAGCCGCCTTTGGGAGAAAAACAAGAGAATGTTATTGGTACTGCGTTAAGAAGGACACGGGAGTCAAGGCTCACAATTCAAGGCTGAAATCTCATTTTGTGAGCTGCCTTGCTGTCTACGGTACATCCTGTAAGCAGTTGCTGTGCAAAACAGAAATATGGTTTTGACTTTTATTAAATAATCAAATCAAGTGATTTTGTTTATGGTTTTATATGTCGTTTCACTAACACACGCAACACTACTCTAATTCTCCAAATAAACACACAACAAATAAATACAGACTCCAAATAAAACGGGACCCTCGCAAGGCAGGGTTTGGAACAGATTTGAAGGATTGTGTTTCATGTTTTAATGTTTGTAAAACTAAGTGAAGGTCTCTACTCGAGATTGCACAACATGGCTCACGGTCAAATTCTGGAGGCTGAGATACTTGGCTGAGAACCCTTCTCGATATATGAATCTTCTCACATCCTACACAAGGTACGTTGAGAGAATGATCTTTAGAATCCAAGTCTATAAATAGTTTGGCTCAACCAAATCCTTGCACAGCAGGAATGTGTCTACAAAGACGGCGTTGAATGTGAATGATGGTGCAAGTGCACGGGCTCTCCGAGCTATGATCCCCTCTCACAACATGAATGATTCACAATGCACTGCAGGAATGAATAAATAAAAACAATATCTGAGATGCTATGACTTAAGCTGTTCTTCTGGAATTCAACACTTTAACCATTTGAGGGTTGGTTGTGTCAGGATTTGGCGTAAGGCTTTGTGGGTACATGCTGTAACTACATCATTATGTTGCTCCACTGACACTCATTTGGCAGTTCCGACTGTTTTTGGTTATTGCAAAGAATTTGATGAAAGAATGTGATGTGCTACATATTACTGTAAATGTTTCAGCATTCAACTTACAGGGTGAACACAATAAATCTGCTGCATTGAGTTCTATAAAATGACCTTCACAGCTTAGGTTATTGACTCAAAAAGAAATTAAAAAAGAAGGAGAAAAAAGGAAACGAAAGGGGGAAAATATAATACAATTCAATAAAAATTAATAAATAAATAAAAAACTGAACTAAGGAGATATAAAATTAGGTAATAAGTGAATAAATATAACATGGAAAGAGAAAATCAAATTGAATCAAATCAACTGAAATAAAAAATAAAAAATCAGGTACGCTTTTATTGAATAAAAAAAAGAACACAGGGCTGAGAAGGAAAAATCTCATTCATGGATACAAAAAAAAAGTGAATAAATATAAAAGGCAAGTGGGCAAATTTAGATAAATGGAAAGAAAATTGAAGGAAAGTAAACAGGAGGTTAAGGAAAAAAATACAAGAAATAATATTTAAGAAAATAAAATTAATATATAGAGGTTTTATTTCCAGTCTGTGATTGTTTACTAGTCTGGCTAGTGGCTAATAATATGTTTAATCTAATTTATATTACCAAAATAGGTTATATGATTTCTATAAAATAAACAATTTGTGGATAGTCATCAATTACTTATTTCATAAAATAAATTTGTTGAATTCACCTATAGTTGTTTCTGCTATTTAACGCTTTATCCATCTATACAGATTGTGAATTGAAGTGAATAGGAGTTTCCTATAGGATAGTTTACAGCTTGACTTCTTGTGTGCAGCATAATTTGGAAAGCTTAATTAAACCATGATCTTAAATGAAGACCTGATAATGATCTCTAAAGCAGAGACTGGATGTGTTGAACAGAATGTGCGTGGACTGAGAAAAAAAAGGGTTTGGTATCTAAGAGAAACAAACGCATTTTCCCCGGTGCTGAATATATCAAGACAGCGAGCCTTTAATTTTATCGGAATACAATGTGATGATAAGAGACGCCCAATCCCAGCCGCCCAAACCCCCCCAATGAACTGCACCACACAGCTCCTCCTCAACCCACTCAGAGTCTAAAGATATCTCTCCCAGCACTCATCCACACTTTAATCCCTCACACATTTTGTAGTTTCATTTGAATGTTTGTTGAGACAGGAATGAGGGGAAAACCGTCGTTCTTCTGAGATGGTGAGACATAACTAACATTTGGAAGAAGGTGTAGATTTATTTCTGAGGGATATGTTCCAAATAGCATACTGCACCCATACTGACAACATTTCTGTGTAGGAACATTCGGTTCCTTTAACGCAACTATCTTTCACTATCTATCTTTCATTATGTGACCAGCTTGTCCTGCGTGTATCTAAGTTAATCCCGGTGTCCAGCACACGCGACTTTAATGGACTTAATTAGGATCTGCATCTCATTCTATAGGGACGTGAACACAAACTTCCTTTTACAGGTTTATTTGATAATAATTTTATAAATAGAGGATCAGTTAACCATGTAAATAACTGCTTCTAAAATGTAAAAAATAGATATTAAATGTTAATAGTAACTGTTATTTATCACACGACCCATTACACAAAATATAATTATTTAAAAATCTAAAAAAACAACAAAGCCAACATATTGTTTGTTTAATACAATTAACGCACAGTAAACCTATTCATATAAATTAAAATTTTTTAAATTAAACTTAATACAAACAAAAAAGTTGAAACAGTAAAAGAAAGAAACGGAAAAGATGTGCGATACTAGTTTGTTAAAAATTATATTATGTGTACATATTTTTAGGGATTTAAAAAAAAAGTTATTTGTTTTATATAGTTATGAGTAAATAATGGATGAAGTATTTTTTCTTGTTAGTAGTAGCTGTTATGTAGTAAAAAATAGAACACAGGAATTCTGAGAAATTTCAACGGAAGCATTTGGGAAAAAATATAACTGTTTTCATAGAGCCCTAATAATGACAGCAGAGTGATGTCTGTATTCCATAACGCAGGACTTTTCTCATTATTTCGTTTGTTTGCCCGTCAGACTGATGGTCTGCCAAAGCAAAAACTCAAAAAGTGAAAAAGCTTCAGTAAAAACCATTTTATTATTCTGCATTATGAAACAGTCCAGCACATTATTGAATGACACAGAACATTCAATAAAAATGTGCAAGATTTAATTTCATACATCAATAGTTAGTGATGTGGGATGAGACGTGGCATCACATAACAGAATGTTGCAGACCAAGCAAGTTATTATTATTTTGATAAAGATAAATAACATAATGGATGAAGTAATGTGCAGCAAGCAAATAAATACTTCTGTGAGTCTAGTGAATCTGAACATTACAGAAGTGAATTTGAACATCTGTTTGGACATGGTAGTGAGTAAGATGTGTTTCTCATGCACCTGGAATTTTATCTGACATTAGAAGTTTTGTCTACTTACAGTCAGGTATCTGGCATCCAAGTCCACCTTCTTCTCCAACTCTGACAGCAACTCATTGTGGAAGCATTTCAGCTGCAAAAGCACAAAGTTTCAAAAAGTTCTCAATACCATTTCTTTTTTTAAACTTTGAAGCATCCGTATAAAAAATACATGGCCGGTGCTCAATAGGAAGCCTGGATCCATGCAGAAAAGGATCTGCCATCTCAGCACATAACAGAAAGGTAAAATGAACAACAGGGAGGAGTGTACACACCATTTCCTCTAACTGCACTTGAATTTGCCGGTGGACCTCTGCCATCTGGAAGAGCACATCCCCTGCAGAGAAGAAGGACAGACATCAGTCAACAAAATGACAACAGAAAATAACCTCATTATCATTTTCTTACAGTGAGAAACCAGATTCAGAGGAGAAACAAGACAGGAAGAAAGAAAAAAGAATGGAAGACAGAGAGAGCAAGGCGATATTGAAATCCCAGCGTGCACTGCGACCATGCCATCAAACTCAACACACCACAGAAGACAAGCAAACAGGGGACGATGACCCACTCAAAGACAATAAACACAGACACCATAGAAATAAAAAACAGAATGAGATGTTGAAGAAAAGCAAATCCAAATGAAAAGAACACAAAAGATAACGCTCTCCCTTTTCGAAAAATATGATTTGCAGTTTTAAACTGAGCGTTAAAATGATAGTTCATCAAAAAATGAGAATCGTTTACTCTTGTCATTTCGAATCTATATGACAGTGTATCTTTGGCAGGACATAAAAGATATTTTGAAGAATATTTGCGAATGGCAAGCATTCACTTTCTTCAAAATATCTTGTCTTTTGTTCTGCGAAAGGAATAAAGTCATAGTGGTATGAATTGAGAAGAGTCTGAACTCTGGCTTCAGACAGATGACCACATGGCCGACCCGTTAAACCAGTTGCATTCTCGTTGGACCAGTTTGGGAAACAGAACAATAGTCCTTTAAAAAAATCGCAAACCATATTTTTTGTCATTTGAGCTTTTTTCAGCTAGTGAATTACACCAAACCAAAAATCTCTTGCATAACATAACAGCAAGTTGGAGATCATATCTCAATAGTGATATAAGACACCAATTTTTTATTGGACTACAAAGGCTGTATTTGGCTGTAACTCCAGCTGCCATCTATTAACTGTAAGTTTCTTGTAGTTGTCAGCTAACAGCTGAAGTGTTCGATGACTGTCAAAACTCGTAAAAGAGTGAAGAAAACAGAAAGAGCAATAAAGTAAAAGATGCCATGCAGCTGATGGAAGTCGTGTCGTTTTCATATACCTACATGCTGCTGCTTCTGAATATGCAATGCATTGTGAAGAAAGGAACAGACAGTGAGCAGAGCACAAAAGAGACACCGTGAACAGAACACACAGCAATGGAAGACAACAGTAAGCCGTCCTGACCCGTGCCGATCTAAAGTTTGCTGGTACACGATGTCTTTAGCAGTGCAAAGCGGACAGAGTTTGACAGTCAGTGCAGTGTGACGGCACACACCGGATCCCCGAACGCTTGTTTATACCACAAGGAACTAATTGGAGAGTTTGCTGACGAATATAAGTGCTGAGAAATGAGGATGTTGATTAGTCTGAGAGAGGTTCATGGAGATAATAATGAGCATAATTCTCTCACCCTTGTGTTGTGGCAAACATGGATAATGTATCAAACACATATAGGGTAAAGTTTTTTAATGTCAAGATTTAAAAATAACTATAAAAACACCCCAAAAGTGTGTATAGGAGTCATTTGATAATTGCGGATACTTCTTACATGAGTTATTTTGAAAATATGCAAAACCGTGAATGTTTGCTTTCCTAAAAACAAGCATGATCGTACAAAACTTTACAAAACCCTTACAATCTCAGGGTTTTGTTTTTTCTCTTACGTTAACATTATCTTATGAAGTAACGGAGTAGACATTAACATAACTGACATTTTAATCCTTTTTTGCTTATTCTCAACATAAAAGCCATGAACTGCAGAGCACATAGTATGGAAATACATTTTCATAAATTTAACTTACAAGTTCTAAACAAAACGTTAATGTAAATGACTAAATTTGCATCAATAAAACCTGAGTAACAGTGTAGACATTTCATTAATCCACGCATGTTTGCCATTTGTTCGCTCCCCCAAAAAGAGCTTTAATAATTTACTACAGGCGTGTTTACCAATGTATGTGTGTTTATCAAAAATATACAGTTTTCTTATTTTAAGTGTGTATGCAAAATGCCTGTCAACTCTTTTACCCAAAAAACATTATACACATGCGGTTTTGGGTTATTATGTAATAGATCGCTCTTTAAATGATGTGTTTCATTCGAAATTGGTGAATATATTTTACATTAATTTATGCAAGTTTAAAAAAACTCTTTCTAGGATCCTTGAAAAACAGATAAAGATAATATTAAAAATCATTTTAGATTAAAAATAAATAGATTAGAAATACATACGCTATTCCTTTAATATTTTCACTTAATTTACTTTTTTATAGTGCTTTCCTGCCAAGTTTGTTAGTATCTGCATTAACATTGCATTACATGACTAATTGGAACTATTTATGTAAGATAAATTTGTCTGCATACTCTTAATGATGTAGCCTCAGTTTATTTTTTCTCTTTCTCTATTCCATTTTTGTTCCTTGTTATTGTATATTCTATTTGTTGTTAATAAAGCATTGTAAAATCTCTTGTTAGCCACTAGGTAAGGCTCTTGAAAAGGAACAACGCTATAATCTCAACCATGCTCTATAAGTGTGCGTAAAGTGTATTTCAACATATTATGCAAAGTGTGTACTGTAGTTTAGTATACTGTTACATTGTGTATAATGTACATTTATTCACACATAAATCACATACTACTCTCATCATTTAAAAATTCCTCAACATGCAGCTGCACGTTTAACACCTTTATAATCAATATAAAGTATAAACGATGTTTAAGTGAAAGCAAATTACAAGGAAAAACGATAACCTACTGTATATATATGGATGACATGACATACATCAATATAATCCGTAAGACACTCTTAATAAGTAAAGTATGGATATCCTGGCTTTTTATTATTTTCCTATTAGGCATGCTGGTCACTCTTCCCTTTGCATTATTTATGACGCATAAATGCCTCAGCTCGACACAAGCAAATCTGACACTAATAAAGCATTTAACAAGAATGTTTGACTAAGTTACAACCGTCGTAAAAATTGTAAAAGTACTACACAACAGGAAGGATATTTAGCTATTAAATGAAATTGCTCATATGGCGTTAAATAGTAATAATTGTAAAATAATAACACATATTAAAATTAAAATCACACAATAAGGTAGCTCTTGTTTTGCAATTTGGGGCATCACACCATAAGTCTCCATCCAATTATTTGGATTGTCATTTTCCGACATGAAAATAATAATCATAACCAATTCCGCATCCTGATTGCAGTTAATCAAGTAACAAACACATCCTTGATGCTGATTGGTCGATTGCACATCTACATCCTCCTCACCCAGATGCTATTAGCATCACTACGCAACCGATTGTCAATTTTGTTGCATAGCAACGTTCAGTAAGTGCCTCTCGAACCTTTTTGCTTTAGCATACGGTGCAGCATGATGACATCATGGCATTCCTCCCCAGAAGTGTTCCTGCCAGCAGAAGAACTCTCCTGTCAGACTTGAAAAAATGAAAAGGGGGGTGGTCTGCCACATAAGTCTGCATTAACACAGCATGGCACCTACGGTAAATCGATTATAGATCATCAGCCTCCAGCCTCACAAACTAATGAGGTATTTTGACTCTACTTAGCAATTGGGTCAATTAACAGATGCTGTGCTCCGACCTGCCACCACATACACACACGGGCACAAACACACAACATAAAGAGATCACATACATACAGGAGAAAAATATAGTGTCACCTCTCCTCTGAATGCTTAAACAAACTACTGTGTGTACACAAGGCGTTATTTACACTGAATCTTATTAGGATTATTTTCATCTGTCTATATTACATTTGTGCTGCTGCACATTTTTTTATTCTTTCATCCCCTCTCACTGTTGTTGCTGAGAAAATAACAGAAATTTTGTCAAAATTTAATAAAACAAATGCCCTTTTTAGTATTTGCTTTTTTTAATGATTTATTCATTTTTTGTTAAAGGAATAGTCCATTCAAAACTGAAAATTCTGCAACGAATTACTCGCCCTCAAGTTATTGCAAACCTGTATAAATGTCTTAAATACAATATTCAGAAGAATGTAAGCAATTACAATACCTAGAGCATCGTTAGTAGAAAAGTATTCTTTTGAACACAAAATAAGATATTTTGAAGAATGTAGGTAAACAAACATTAAAGGGTACATATGGCTTCCATATTCATTTTAGTATTGTGATAGTGGCCCAAAAATCAGTTGTTAACATTCTTCTAATATCTACCTTTGTGTAGACAAGTTTGGAACAACTTTAGTTTTAACTGCATTACCTGCTTTAGTTCAAATTCTCTTATCATTTATTCACCCTCAGGGCATATAAAGTGTGTGTCTTCTGTGGAACACAACATATACTTTGAGAAATGTCAGTGGATCTGATGGAAGGTTACCAACATTCTTCAAAATATCTTTTCTATTTTCAGACGAAAGAAAGTCATACAGGCTTGAAATGACATGAGTTTGAATCAATGCAGGAATTCTTCATCTTTTTGTGAGAACAACCACTTTAATAACTTTCTACAACATTTTGTAAGCATCCACATATACAGTACAAGCTCCCTCATCAAAAACTCAAACCCAACCTTCATTCCTGATTTACTCAACAATGTTCCTTCCGTGATCTGTCATCTGCTCACCCTTCACTTAGAAAGCCTTTTTGTTTTCATGGAATCAGTAAGCAGGGGTACCGAAATGATATTAGTAAGCATATTGCTGTTTACAGGAAAGCACATCAGACGGCACCTGATATGTTGAGATATGCAAGTTTCAACAGCATAGCCACACCAAAACTTTTCACAAGACTTGACGCGGGCTGATATGAATGACAGGAGCGCCTTGTGTGCAGGTACATTAAGCTGCATAAAAAAAATACTCCTGACATCCGCATTCCTCCTGGTTGCCTGATTGACAGACAGCACCGGGGCCAGGAGGCGGTCACGGCCAGCGCAGAGAACTTCACATGGCAAGCGTGTGCATGCAGCTCCCATGAGAATACACACAGAAGTCATGGCTGACTCTGCTTCTCTGCAACCACACGGAAAACAATAGAAACCTGTCAATCAACAAAGCATTCTCAGGAAGAATCTCAGCCTGCGTTCATGCAGGTCGCTACTTGAAGTATGAAGAACTACATATCCTTAAGAAAAAACACTCAACTAACTAAAGATGATAAAGTCTTTTAATCACCCTTGTGTCATTTGTGTGACTTTCTTTAAAAACTCAAAAGATGATATTTTCAAGAATGTTGGCAACCAAACAACATTGACCCCATTCATTACCACTATGTGAGACATTTCTGGCAAATCAATCTTCATTTGAGGTCAACAGAAGAAAGAGTCATCTACAACTTTTATGCGTTTACGTAAATCGGCATTTAATTTATACAGTAGACCCGCAAAACAAATCTTCTGAGAACAGCCTCTTATATAAGATGATCTTGCATTTAAAACCTGTAGTTAGACATCTTTATCAAAACTTTGACTTCCAAAAGTGTTCTACATTCTACTAAGACTAAATACGAAACGTTGTGATGTAACGGCTCAAGACGTCTGTCTGCATACGTGTCCCATCTTTGAGAAAGTGAATCAGCCCGTCTTTTAGGCTAAACAGTTATATATTCCCTCTTAAAGCTCCTTGGTAGACCTGTCTCACTTAAAAAGCACCACGGTTTCCGTCATGGTTTATGAAAGTGATACACGTTTGCGGAGAGACGCGACAGCCGGGGGCAAACCCGACAGGCCAGACCGGTCTGGGAGGAGGTGAACGTGCAGGAGAACGGAGTGAATCACTGACATTGGTCAAGCGTGGATCATTGCAGGGTGTCATGGAAACAGTGGAAACGCCGAGGTCTCCTGCCAAACCGAGCGCCACCATTCCGAAGAACAAAATGGAGGACTTCATTTCAGCGCAACAAAGCTGCTCTGCGTCTTTTGTCTGTTTGTACAGAAAGCAGATTACATCATTCCCCGTGGTGCTGCTGCTGACACAATATTATGTATCCCATGGTGCACTGCAACAGCCAGTACATAAAATACTACTTAGTTATGTCACATTGTATTACTCATGCAGTCTTTTGTTCACATGTACAGTGATTTTACAGGCACTGTGAAACAAAGTGATCTAAAGGCGAAGATTGTTAAGGCAAAGAATCGTTTTTTACAAATGAACATGCGAGTTGACAATGTAAGTATATAAATCACAGCAATGCATAACTAAAACAGACTATTATCAATGCGTGAATCAATCTCAGCAAAGCCACAATTTCTGGCAGTTTTCAACACTTTTACTTCGTTTCGGCCCACATGCAGGGATGTTAAACAAAATCAGACAAAACTGTGAATTTGCTTATACTAACGTGTGCTCCATCTCACCATACTGTATCCCACAGGAGGCATCACATGAGCACCAAAGTCTTCGCACTTATTATTTACTGCAACACATCTCTGCTCTCACTCATTTGCATAAGTTAACGCCCTAGACACGCCTACATTGATTGAATCGAAACGTTTACAGAAAAACGTCACATAGAGGTAAGTAAAGACTCAGGGGTTGGGGCATAGTTCTTACAACGTCGGAGACATGGGTTCCATCCCAGGGATTATACATTCTCGAAATCAAAAATTGTATCATACATTTTGGATAAATTCATTAATGTTAAAGTGTCTTTATGAATGCAGTTTGACTCTAATTAATTGAAGGCAAAAGAAGATATTTTGAAGAATGTTAAGACCAACCCATTCTGGCGGAAAGTGTCATAAACAGTAAAAAGAGTAAAATAAAGGTTACATTGTTTATGTATGGGTGACCTAAAACTTAAACTTGGCATCTTAATGTGCCACTAAAGGAGGGTATGTTCATCTTCATCTACATTTACCAAAGATATATGTAATGCATCTGAGATTTGATGGGACATATATGCATGTAGACAAAAAAGATGATATTTTTCAAAAACAACACAACAGTGTCTTTATAAATGCTTTTTTACTCAGTTTATTGCTTTCAATTATACTTATAGCTCAGTGTGCCAGGTACTCTACATTTTGCTGACTCAAGTGAAAATAAAATTTGAACATCGTTGGTGAAGATATACTCTCCCCATTTCTCATTATCACTGACCTTTCGCTCTCTTTGACCAAAATAGCTTTCTACCGAACGGTCCCACGGGGAGGTCTCAAAGGCGGCCAATGGTTTTGATTTATTTATGTCATAGCATGAGTATAAAATGCCAACTAATATCAGACTGCCCAAATATGATTGGCTTAAAATCACATAAATAGCTGGAAAGTAGCCACGGTAGGGCAGAGATCATGTCCTACTGACCCACTAAAAGCTCTCGGCTGCAGTGGCTTCTTCACCTCTGCATGTAGGACGGTCTTACAGCTGGCATAGATCTATCAACCTCACACACTTCAGCTTATGCCAACAGACTAGCAGTGTAGTGTTAGCAGATACTAAAAGTCTGGGGAAACTAAAAGACTAAAAGACAATTTGCTGCGAGAGGGCAAACAGACCTATTTAATATTTACAACAGAATATACAGAATCTTTTGAGTTTGATTCATATTTTAGGTTCTGTGTTTCTTAATTTTTCCATACCATGCCATGCCATACTATGCCATGCCATGCCCATGTACATCTATATACACACACAATCGCACACATAATAGACATTAAACAGCTTTGCATACATAAAAAGCTAAAGGAAGGGAGGATTTTGGTTTATATAAAGGCAAAAATGGCCCTGACATGACCCACACTATATGCAAGTTGGACTGTACATGCAAGCTGATTTTGGTACATCCAAAAAGTTATTCTTCTTAAGGATTGTATTGCTTATTGCCCATAAATGGATGATGTTGCCTAAAAGTCTGTTATTTTTCATTGTATGCTGATCCAGAGCACAGACTGACACTTTATCCCTGTTGGTTGTGTGCAAATGTAACTTTTACGTGTGGTAGATTCACCAAATCACTTTCATTTGTACATTAATAAAGGATATGTGAAGTTAAATCTGTGTAACTGGTCTGTGTACTTAAAAATACTTTAATTTGAGTAGTCGCACAGCAAGAAAAAGGACATTCGTATAGCGGAATAAAAACGATGCCTCTATAATCGCTTTAGAATTGCATCACGGCCCAATTTTTTGGAATCGAATCGCATCGTGATGTGCCTAGAGATTCACGCCCACGTGGTATACTTCAGTAAAATGCAAATTTTTGTTCCACACAACACAGCTACTGTGCAATAGTTCCACTGAACTTTTAATACGTTTTGTAATAAACACAAACCTCCGCACGTGAACGTTGTGTTACTGTTTCTAATGACATGAAAATAACATGAGGAGATGTGTGAAACACCAGGTGTGTCCCGTGAGGGATCTGGGCTTCTGTGCGGCATGTCTTTGTTCACCAAAAGAAGCTGAAGTGTTTGAGGTGGAGAGAAACAGGGACCGGAATGAGGTGAAGATCAGAGGCTCTGTAATCCTGACAGACAACACAGTGTGTGAATGTAGCCATTAGAGCTGACAGGGCTGCTGCTTGCACTCCAAACTGCAATTTCTGCTGGTTTTGGCAGTGAAGGGCAGGCGTGAGGGATCCTCTCGGCACAGCCTGTGCTCTTTAGCTGATGGGCGGAGGGGCGAGGAGACAAAGCCCCATGACAAGGTGAATCTATACTTTGTATATTTTACATTTACATCCACGCCTGGCAGACTCTTTTATCCCAAACCATAAAATACATAAACATGCTGCACCATTCTTTTACCGCGAAACTACAGGAAAGCGACAGTACCGTCACCAAACATAAGAATAAGACCAAAACTATTTAATGTTTAGTTTGGAATGAAGATTTAAATCAGGGATGTCATACCAAAGTTTAGATTCAACTTTAATCCAACTTTAAAATTAGAATGGGTGTGAGAGAACGAGGTTGCAGATTACTCTACCGGATGGTTGGCCTCCGGGCGGATCTGAATAGCCGTGATGTACAGCTACTGAATTGGGTCCAAGACACAAGGACACGGCAAAATCATTCAAAAAAATCCAGCGAAAACTTTTTCTGGATGGAAATCCGAACAAAATCAATCCGTTCCTGGCAGATCTACTCTTTTCTGACCCGAGACCAGAGATGGACGTAGGAGATACTGCTGTGTCCTGATAGAAACTTACTGCACAGAGAGTAATGGTTAAAGGGAAGATTTCTATATTTGTCGCTTGCAAGAAAGACAGAGAAACATATAGACAAATGGAAAGAAAGAGAGAAAATGAACAAAACAGACTTACAATAAGACACATAACACAGATTTCTTTGACCCAAGATCCAATTCAGTTCTCGAGTACTAAACTTAGAGAGGAAAGGCACCGGATTACAGAACGGGACAGGTGAAAAAATTCCTAATCCTTATGAAAGTCTCAACATGGAGGACACCACACACCATGAATGAAGAAAACCTTGGCATGTATCTGTGTGACAGCACATCAAGGGCAAGGTAAGGAAGTGGATGTGGGCCCTAACGTTTCCCAGCATGCCGAGCAGCTCTCAGAAATGGAGCAGGAGAAAGCAGGTCTCGTGGGATTGAGGCACAAGGCTCATAAAATAGCTCCAGTGCTCTCATTCCGACAGGCCCTGGTGAGCGAGGAAGAGAACTCGTCATGAGTAACTTTAGATCAACCTGTCTATGTTCCATTTAAAAAGAGTGACAGAGCAAAACAATTCTCTTTCTCAACAAACAACGATCTATCCATTCCTGGCCAGTTCCTCCCGGATCTAGCAAATGGAAAAGATACATGGTTTTAAAACCTTTTAAGAATGTTGTTATGTAGTTTTTGGGGTGATACTGGCATGGTGTTCGTGGGTTTTAGCATTTTACTATGCGACTGTCAAAGTATTGCAAGTTCATTTCGAGAATCTCAAACCTAAGAAAATTGCTGCTGTGATTGATGAGGTGCGAGCATGGCGCTATGTGGTTGCCAGGGGCGTGTTCTGGGTGGTTTGATCATGATCCTACAATGTGGCTAGGGTGTTTTGAGCAGGATTCTATGTGGTTGCTAGGGTGTTTTGAGTTGTTACAGCATGTTTCTACAGTATGTGGTTGCTGGGGTGTTAAGTATGGTTTTAACATGTTGATTTGTGGTTGCTAGGGTGTTCTGGGGAGTTGATCATGATCATTCGCTGTGGCTTTTGTTTAAAGAGTGGGCTGAGCAGATTCTATGTGGTTGCTAGGGTGTTGTTACAGCATGTTTCACCGGTCTGTGGTTGCCTGGGTGTTTAGAATGGTTTTAACATATTTCTGAGTGGTGGCTATGTTGCTATGTGGTGTTGCTAGGGTGTGATGAGTGATTTTGTAGATAAATAGTCAATGAATTTGGTAAAAAATAGGTTTATATAATAGGTTATAGGTTTATAAAGATATATTAATTTAATAATTTATAATAAAAAAATATTTCTAATTTCTATTATAGACAACAAACTATCAGTCTGTTGCCAGCACCATTTTCAATAAAACCCAGAATTTTCTCCATCCAATCATTTTGCATTGGTAAATGCAAGCTATGCCTCCTTTTTTAGTGATGTTTAACATTAAAAGTACTGCCTTTGAGTTTGAAATCCGACATCTATGGTATACAAATGATCTCAATGGTTATTGGACTCCATATAGCATACCTCCCATTCATTTTCTACAAGAGCTTGATCTCATCCCCTTCATAATGTCTATTTAACACCATTTTAAAGTCCTCGAAGCCACAGACCCACTCATCCTGAATAACCAATGTAACAGCTTCAACCTCAAAACATTCAGTTCGACATAAATGTCCGCAAATGTGGCAAGGTTAAAAACCTTTTTATTTTAAAGCGTGTTACAGTGCATTGAAGCTATGTATTATCAACCGGCCATATTGTCAACATGCGTGAATCTTTGCTGCTAACACTGTACAGTATTTCAGTAGTGAAAGCAATGACAGCATTGCATTAATCATGTGATACATAAGAGTAAATTATTGCAATAAATATTTTATATTCCCTGTATATAGTCAGAGTATACAGATCCTAAAAAGGAACATATTAATGGTTTAAGTTCAGCTCTGATGCCGATATATGCGGTTCTCACGAGTCCAATGGTGACATATGAGAAGGCATCACCCTCAGCTATCCCTCCGGTCAAAATACATACAGAAAAACACCCAAGGTTTGGGTGTGAATAAATACGAGTCACAAAAATGCACGACCTCAGCTAGAACCTGGAGCTGTCGACTTATTAGTTGCTTATTCTAGACAACAGCATGTAATGAATTACAACCATTTAAACACTAAGTTAGATATGATTTGGTGATAAAGCGATGTTACCTGTCAGTAACGGAGAAGCTCATATAGAGGCACGTGTTCTCTTCCAACTACATATATGTAAAGCTTTTTTATTAAGCTTTTGATTAATCACATCAACCAAAAGCGAAACATAACCAAACGCAGAGGGATGCAAGTTTAAACAAGGCTTGTTCTCATGGTAACTGTCAGAAGCAAAACAGCATCTTCTGCACTCTGAAGGACGGCACGGCACGTCACTGACACAGAGGTAGTCGGCGAGAAAATGCAACGTAACCTTGTTACGCTCGTGGAATGAAGCTACGAGTGGGATCTCGCTTTATTGTGACGTATCGTTTTTGGCCGCTGCGTGTGGAAGGGTGAGAGTGAAACACTGTGATAAAGCGAATGAAGAGAAAAGTCAAAGATGGTGTGGGAGGATACGAGGGGGCGGTATGGTGACAGGGGCATCATTATCCTAAACAAACCGTAAGCGTGGGAGTGTATGAGAGAGGGGGAGGAACAGCGCGCGTGTGTGTGTGTGTGTGTGTGTGTGTGTGTGTGTGTGTGTGTGTGTGTGTGTGTGTGTACTCACGTCTCAGTCAGATGAGAAATTTCTGCTCTCCAGTGCAAATGCTTTGTGCGTCCAAGGCCATCAGAACGGAGAAGGCCGTGCCTGCCCCGGCTCAAGTACAAGTGCGTGACCATGTTGATAAAATATGCGTGGCTTTGAATGCACGCAAGAGAAATCTACGAGAAACCAGCGAGGAATGAAGTGAGGGGTAGTAATGCAGGAGCTCGTGTAGGCGGAAACCATTTACAGTCTGTCTCGAACTAAACCCCCACGGCTCGCTCGCGGAGAAAACAGACACACGGGACTCCACATTGCCCACAAGATTTTTGTGTTCCGCTCATCCTCCAGTACATTTCAAAATCAAAACACAATTGAAACTCTTTGTCCTTAAACGGCAGGCTTCATGTTTTAGGCCAGTGTTGAGGTGAGTTAAAGAACCCTGTTATTATCTCCAGGGGTCGAAGGTACGGCGGTGCTGGAGGACAGCAGTGACATGAATGACTAGTTTACCTTATGCTTTGCACCAAAGTCAGACTAAACTACAGTGTTCTCATGTGCAGGGGGAGTTGACTCATGAGAGGGCATCACCCTGAGCTATCCCTCTGGTAGAAAGTCAAATGAGGTTTGGGTGAGGAACAACAAGACTTGTTCAAATGCATAAAATAATAATTTGGATTGTTATCTTTGATCAAATGTTGCCTAACTATACTGTTATACTCAACTATCATAGTCAATGTATTCGATCTATACAGAAATCTATACAAACATATGTCTTTTCAGCCTAAAGCTCTTCTTACGAAACAAAACATATGAGAATATACTGATTAATAAAATAACAAAAACAGTACATTTTTATATTCATTTGCAGTATTTCCAATATACCGAAATAATGCAACGTTTAAAAAAAATCTTATTTTTAAATATACAGCCACAAAAATTTAGAGAGACTATTTCACCGATCTTTCCCAGTTTTTCTGAATTTCATTTTTATAGGTGTTAAGTATGGTAAAATAGTTATTATTAGTGTTTTATTCTGTGAACTTCTTACAATGTTGCTACCAAAATAAAAAAAAATTTATTATGCATTTATTAACAGAAAATGAAAACTGGAGAAACAAGAATAACTCAAAAATGCTTCAGATTTTTCAAGACATTAAATGATGCAAAGACAAAAAATCATATTAAGTTGACATTTTTGGTGAATGTATTTATTTTCATGAAATCCAGTTTCCATGTTTCTTGTCATGCTGTAACTCTTTCACACTGGTGTTGGACGACAATGTGAGGTTTAATTTTGTAATAAAAATCAACAAAAAATGGAATGAAATAAAATATAAAACATCTAGATATTATGACAAAAATTTAAATACAGTTATTCTGACTTGTTTTTTAGTTTGTATTTTCTGCAAATAGTGCAAATACAATAGGAAAAAAATATTTGAAAATTGGTGGAAATATTATTAGAAGTTTACAGAATAAACAAATTATCATTTGACATAACCTCCATGCCTGTTAATAGTAAATTCAGGAAAAAGATACATTCAGAAAAAAATAGTAAACTCAAAAAATCTTTTTCCTGAGGCAATTGAATTATTTGATATATTAACAGTGATACTTAGAAATAGATTTTCTTTAAAGCTTTGCCAAATGTGTAAAATGGATACTTGCATTAATTGCTTTCTGCTTTCTATTATTGTATACCTGCTTTCTAATACTTTACAGAAGAGGTGATATCATAAAAACAAATAACATTACATAGCAAAGTTTTTCTAAAATGACCTTTAGGTTTAAATACTTTCATGCTTCACAAAGCCAATAATGTATAAGCAAATTTTTTACAAAAAAATTCAACCACAGTTGGGGCATTCCCAATCTGTTTATCCAAACAAATAAAAGTGTTTGAATATTACTTTATGCTGAATTCAAGATAATTGGGGATTTGGATTTTTCCATTTGTGTGGAACATCGGTAAAATGTAGACATTTGATTTGTGAAAAGCTTACACATAAGAGGGGAGCTAAAACAATCTTAAGAAAACAAAATCTTCTCTCCCTAAATAATAAATACAGGTTTAATGTTCTGTAACATGACATATGACGATACACTTTGTTGGGAAGTAAAGTACTTGAACTTCGTCTCAAATGCAACTTTAATATATCCTTATTTCTAATTAGTATATTATTCTATTATATCATATGGCATCATATCCTTCTGCCATGTTTATTTCCTTGCTATGTTTAAAAATATGTCCTTCCTTCTGACTTCAACCTTAACATTTCTACAGAGTTCAGTTCTACATTCCACACCTGAGACAGCTAATAAAGGTCTTTGGGTTCATGTGCGCAATTCCAGGCTTAACTGCAGGAAGTTTAACATCCAGGATATAGCTCCTCTGCTCTAATGCATTAATGCAGTAATGAAATGCAAGCACACACGCACATATTAATCAAAGCCGAATGACTCATTCTGTGACACTTCTGATGAACCACACAAACCACACCTGTCCATTAGCTACACACTTTACAATGAAGCATTATGCAATGATTCTGCAAAAAGCAAACAAAGTCTGGCTTACGTTGGCATCCACTGGTTCTCTTAAAGCAGTAGTTCGCCCAATAATTTAATTCTAGCATTTTTTAACCCACTTGTCAACTTAAACTTCAGCTTTCTCTGTTCTGCGGAACATAAAAAAGATATTTTGAAGTATGTCGGAAACCGAACACTGGTGGTTCCCATTCACTTCTAATGTATGAACAAAAACATATGCAGGCCAATGTGTGCTTGTGCATTTTTCCAAATATCCTCTTTTGTGTTCTACAGGAAAAAACTCAGACAGGTAAGAAATGCCAGAAGATAATTGGGGGGCTGTAGTGTCAGTTTAAAATACATTAGTGGGCTACTAATATTCACAAATTCCATCATCGAACTAGCCAAAAATCACAATGTTTGTGATGGAACAGCTAGAATCTTCTTGAGCTCCCGTGTTTTCAGTGTGACAGCAATTACAGTATCTTAGAGGAAACTATGGTTACCATGGTAACGATTTGGTAAGAGTTGGCTTCAGCCACCAGTGTCAGCAAAAAAGCATCTCACTCGGTTCTCTAAAGCGCAAAATTCCTGTTTTTACACCCCAATGAAAGTTACAGCTGGAAACTAAGATTACCATGGTGCACTTGAAAGGGGCTATTTCACACCGAAACAGCAGGTTTTTTGTGTATACGTTGTATAAAATGTAACGTTAGAATACTGCATTGTGTCATAAGTCAAGAGAGGTACGATGCATCCAAAACGGAGGCTGTGATTGACAGAGCTCAATGTGATTCACTCTCATCGTGACAGCATAAGAGAGAGAGGGTGATGTGGAAAGAGTGGGATTCAACTTTAATAGCTTTTAGGAGTTCAGATGCGAGGTGAGCAACGCTCTCGATTGCTTTGGGTACGAGGGGGCTGTTTGCTCGGACTCGGTTCATGAAACTGCCTGTAGAAATGAAATTATGTAGGCTAGACGATGTGCTCATGTCATGTACAGCACTGGTGTATCGAGCCCACCAGACCGAATGCAGGGCGTCCCCTGGGAGGATACGAGCCAATTAAATTCATCCCATGCACTAACATCTAAAGAAGTATACTGTATACAGCATCGTCACAAGTATTTAAACTCTTCTCATTATTTAAAAAAGTGTTACTCTGAAGGTGAATACTTATGAGAATAAAATTAGTTAAATAGACAAAAATATAAACTATTTTCATTACAAATTGTCAATATATGAGACAGTAATCTATATCGGCCAATAAAACTTATTTGAAAACATTGAATGGTAGAATATTGAAAATGAGTTATCATTAATCAGTTTTTTACGAGGCAAATTCTTTCAAATAGCTTTACTGAAGAGGAGAGAAACAGAGACACAACACAGTTAAGTGCATGGTATTATAGAACAAGCAAACATAAACGTAATAGAGCAATGTTAATGGAATAAAGCAGAACATATATTCATCTAGAAAGGCATGAATTAATCTCCCGGTGAGCAGGTCAACACGACCAATGGGAGAGGAACCAAAACTTTTTTTATAGTAACCCTGCCTTGTGAATTATAACGTGAATTAACATTGAGAATGTCAATATAAATAACATTTTCAAAATCTAGTTAATGTGAGTGTTTGTCAAAAACATTGATATGTAAGCATCAGTACTGGAAATCTGAAAC
Organism: Triplophysa yarkandensis; assembly: GCA_033220385.1. Classification (NCBI taxonomy): domain Eukaryota; kingdom Metazoa; phylum Chordata; class Actinopteri; order Cypriniformes; family Nemacheilidae; genus Triplophysa; species Triplophysa yarkandensis. Next base: position 17,354,791 of record CM065671.1, on the reverse strand, counting down.
AATACTTTTCTGATGTCAGGCAGTTTGAATATCAGCAGATTTTTTTTCTGACATCGAGTTGACGCACATGAACACAGACTGAACACGTCTGAACCGGTTAAAATAATGTCATAAAGATGATCAGTCTCCCAATCGAAGACAAATTTCCCCTCTTCCTCACTCCCATGGGTCATTTGCACTCAAAACAGACCTGAGTGCGCTTTAATCATTACAATGCAAAGGCTTAAGCCAACATAATACATCGAGATCTCTCCCAGCATAATATGTTCCCCTAAATCCCAGGGTTTTTCCTGGGTGAAAATTGGTCTTCAGTGGTGGCTGACTGGCATCCGATTAAAAAGTAAGGGTGTAACGATACCCTCAGCTCACAGTTCGGAACATACGGTGAAAGAAAATAGCACTTGACCTCCTGCTGAATTTCTATGTTTGCCCGCTGTCAAAGAAATGACCAGACTATAAATCTAAAGGTAGGTTTATTTCAACAGTCAGGGACAGAATAACAATAAATTCAGAAAAATCCATGTCTAAAAAGTAATGAACATGCACATTTTTTTCTCAGTCATATCGAAAATGGTATTGAGTGTCGACTGACAAAAGGTATCGCCTCAAAGCAAGAAATTCGCATATTGTGACCACACTTATGAATATTAATATAACTACTGCAAAACTATTGATATTAGCAGAACATCACAATCGGCCTCAGTGAAGAAATTGAGTATCGGTACATCTCCATCATCTACCACAATTTTATGAATTTTCAAAACCATGTGTTTTTTTGTTTATCCAGTATTTATTGTATTTTACTGTATTGTTTTTTATTTTGTATGATCAACTAATCAAAACAACCCAACTAGTTTATTTAATTATTTGTGTTGCACAATGAAAAACATGTTTTTCACTTTTTAAGTGATATTGTGTATTTTTGCAAATTTACTTAAAAATCACACTCCTAAAGCTGAATGTTGACACTCATGTAAAACAAAAAAATTACTCAAACTTTTTATAGTTACGTTTTTAACAGATTTTTAAAATTCAGGGAAATGTAAAAAATATAGATGAGAATAATACTCTGAGAAAATTAGCTGTCGGAATATGTTGTTCGGACTAGTCTTGACTTTATTCTCACTACAACTTTCAACCAGGAAATCACAGCTCACAGGACCAGTTTCACAGTTAACAGTTTCCCATTGACTAACAGTCATTAGAAACCAAAAATCTCTCCAACTAGAATTCACCTGTGGCCCATTTTTCCTCTGGACTACTGACAGTGTAATGCTCGAGATAAGATTGAACCCAAAAGAGCTGAAAGCTTAAGACGAAAGAGACGTGTACCATTGTTGTGCCTCCAGTCGATCTTATCAGCTTACAAAAATCTTTTTAAAATGACACGCACCTAGACATCTCAAGAACCTCCCACCAATTTTTAACACAATTCCTGTAGTAAGCAAAATAATTTTTCGAGACGTTAAAAAAAGGAAAGGTTCGGCGCTTGAACCTGCTCGGCTCATGGAACAGATCATAAATGATGCATCGGCGAGTTTCAGTGCCGCGCAGCAGATGGATTCCCGAGCGCTGCTGACAACCCTTTGACTTCATTTCCCTTACAAACCTCCAGAAATTGACTTGGTTTATGTGTCGCCGTAAATAATTCCTTATTTCACGATGCCTGAAATGCATCGGATTTGAAAAATAAAAAGCCTCTTATGAATAAAAAATTGACAGCGAGGCTGACATTTGGTTTTAATGAAAGCAGCGTCAGTACTTTGCTGGGAATCTGGATCCATTAGTGTGCGTTTTGTGGTGTCAGATCAGATGAAGCCACGGTGAAACTAAAACTCCCACTCGAGGATAACACTCACCCAAATCTTTTGACCCCTGACTTTCACTGGCCAGCTCGCCCATTCTCACCAGTGCGTCGAAATAACCCTTCGCTGCAAACGTCACACCTGTAAGACGAAAGAAAGAGCAGAGTTAGGGAAATCGTTGTCATTGAAATGTCATTGCTATAACAAAAGATGGGGATATTTCTGACACAAAGGCCCATGAGGATGGGACTCTCAGCTGTGTGCGCCCGTGTCAATACAGCTGGGTAATGAGCAGCGAAAAAAAGTGGATGAGTCCGTGGAACAACAGGAAGCACAATCGGTTTAACAGGAAACACATTTAGATTCAGTAAAGATAGGCCTCTTGTGACTATGGAAATTTAGCCTGTTTTTAACCAGACCGGCCCAGCTGTCTCCCTCCACAGTTTCCCAATCCCATGCCTCATTACGGCTTTAAAATGTCAACTTCGGTGCAAAAGAATAAACAGAATATCATTATCTCGAAACAACAACAAAAACTCTTGCCGGCCTCTTTGTGTCTGTGGGAGAGACAATGTGTGAGATTTTCCTGTTTGAAAACACTAACAAAGACCAGTAGACATATACTGGTTATAACTAGTTATTAAGCCGTGCTCCTGTAGCATCATTTTAAAAGAACAAACATCTAATTAGGTTTAAATCCAAGGTAACAAACAAACTGATTCATTTTTTGGAGTGCAATGCAAGTTGCTTTGGATAGAAGTGTCTGCAAATACATCCATGTCCAAATCCATGGTATTACACATTATTCTGCACACTCCCACTGGGAGTTGAACCCTTGACTTTGGCGTTTCCAGTGGCATGTTCTACCAGTTGCTGTTGCTATGCTGGACTTTATTCAATGTGATCTGCCAACACTGCTGCAGACAGGTGGAGAGGAACAGACTGACCCCCTCAACTCAATTATAGGGCTTGCATGCGCCTCAACAGACGGCTCTTTGGGTTAACATGATTCAGTCATGGACAGTGGTCCCAGACATCTTAGGTTTTCTTACCCTAAACATGACATGTAAACTCAAATGCGGTTTAAATATGCCAAAATGAACAAACATGACTGAATCAAGTAAAGCCAACAATTTTTCTTCTGCATGTCAAAACATGTGCCATGGCTACAATGGGCACCAATATATCCTTTGGGTGGTTTTATGAGATTATTAATTTGTGAATAACCTGTTTTCATCTCTTATGAATTTGATTTAAGCATTGTAAGTATGATGTTTATGCAATAGTTGTTCGACCAAAACAACACTTGTAACAATTCACTGTTATGTCTTAAAAGAAGGTATTACAATAAAATGTTACTTCAGAAGTGAGTGTTTAAAGTCAAGTCAATGAATGAGCCAGAAAGCCATGGATGGGCATATGCAGAAGGGATGACCTATGACATATATATCAATATCCAGATTGCGGTCCAAGCGGTTATTTACTGAATACCTCATTGACTGATATACAATGGAAGTAAAACAAAATGCAATGGGTACTACTGTTGGGCTGTTACCAACATTTTTCAACTTATCTTTTTTGTGTTCTTGGAGAAAAAATAGAAATCAACATTGATGTTCATAATCAATAATAAAAAAATAAAAAAATGGGTGTCATTCTTTCACAAAGATGTTTAATGATATTATTTGGATAAGAGGCAAAATTGTGATCCTCCACTTAAAAAACAAAGAATATTGGTGATGTATCAAGTCGTTGAGTTAAATCAACAAAGAACATGTTTATATTTTACCCAAAAAATGGCTTACAGCATTCTGAGTTGACACAAACCAGCATAGGTTAAATTACAGCGCTATGTCAATTCCCTTTGCACCAACACTTGGGAAAATGTAACCCAGCAGGTTTGTCTTTAAAAACTGGGCTATAAAACTCATGATGTCATTATAGTTTTGACATCAGCCTTTTCAGTAACTATATTGAAAAAAAATCAGTTTTCAATATAAAGATTTCAGTTCCACAAATCTGTGGAATGCTTAATGAATTCTAAAAGACAGGGTCAGAGTTTATTAAAAAAAAACGTGTCTTCATTTGACAAGAACATATTTCGAGACAGCTTACCACGATGCGGTCGTGTTTGGGGAACTTGATTAAACCAAACCAAATAATTTTTTAATAAAGCTTTTTACATGTCAATCATTCTTTTTCTGAGAAGCTCTAGGAGATATCTTCAGCAGTATACCCCAAAGTAATATACAGCATCAGAAGCTTGTGTGATGTTGTGAATCAGTGCTTCATGTAGTTGGGTGAAAAGCTTCCACGAATAATAGAGCTGCTGATACGTCCCCTTCACTGGCTCCACACATCCCTCACAGAGAGTGCAGAAAGCAGTCGGGTTGAAATTGGAAAGCCGTCTGCGATTTTTATTGAATCAGAAATCAATCTGGACCTTCATCTGCATCTGTGGAGCGTGTGGACGACTGTGCTGGGCTTTGGGCACGGGCAGAGGCCACAGAAATGGCCTGAGCAAACAATTGATCAGGTGGAGCAGCTGTGGCTCTGATTAAGGAAGCTTAGATAGATAGAGCACATGGTTGCTCTTCTGTGTAAACATGGTTCAGGGCTTATTTAAGGGGAAATTATGTAGAAATACACCTGACAGATGAGACCAACAACTTTATGCACAACCTACATTTCATTTAGTTCCTTGTCTTCGTCTGAAGCTTTCTGGGTTGGATGAGCTATATTTGTAGATGGTCGTTAAAACCCAAGAGAATGATTTTCATCCTAAAGTATTTGTTTTTCCCAATGACCTTGTTCTGCAATATATCATAAATTATATTTTATATTCCATATTGTGAGTCTGCTGTGTCAATAAGGTATCATAAGAAACATTACACTTTCCTTAAAGTACAACTCGAAATAACCCAAGAAATATTAACTGTGTACTTGTGTCTTATTACTGACTGTTTTTGCAGCATCAGCGTATAGTTCAAGTCGGAAAGAAATACAATTTTGTTTTGAATTTGTTTACGTAGTTCCAATCATTGAATGGTGCGATTCCTCAAAGCACGTAGGCAATGTTGAGGACTTTTAAGTTCCGTACAGTTCTTATATTTGCAAGCCTCCGCTTTTTAAACCTTTCTCTGTTTTTACTCCATGTCATAACATAATGCTCTATGTGCGTTCATCCATCTTTCTCTGCCCGAGGTGCTGAAACAAATCAGCAAGAACAATACCAGTCAGAAATAATAAATGGTGGAAGAGAGCTTTGCTGACTTTGTGTCTGAGTGATTACATTTCCTTAAAACATGGCATAGGGCGCTGAAGGCATGACCTGTGAGCAAAAGAGGATTACGGTTAATTCTGGTGGGCTTAGAAGCCTAGGGTCTCGCAACAGGCCCCCCGTTTCTACCACCAAATCTGTTTTGCAACTCGGTGTCAACCCTTTCAGCCATGCTTTTACACCATCCGCTGTATAATTTGTTCGATGTCTTTTTATGGACAGCGTCCGCAAGCATCCGGACCCGTGTCCAGTTACACTGGGCTGGTGGCTAAAAGTCTTCAATCCAATCTGATTCCTAATACGGATAATCAGGATTCAAGGTCAATAAGGACGGCTCACAAATAGGGAACCTTGGACTTCTGGGTTGTCCAAATATCCAATGTGACTTTAAGACACATGCCTTTCTGTCACCGTACGGGTTTGACAGCCGCCGTCCGCTCGATTCTGCCGGAGCAAGATTACATTTGTGAAAACTCAACGCGGGCGTCACCGGCCGATTGTGTGGCTTTCATCAGTCACCCGCAGGACAAAGCCCTCAAAGTGGTCTGATTGTTCCTCTGTCTAATGGCTAAATATCAAATCATCAGCGAGGCAGGGCACATTATCACCTCTCTGAATGCCTTTATCAATGGAGTGTTTGTTTGGCCCAACTGAGCTCGGGAGGTGTCATGGGCTGCACGAGCGGCGATAAGGCTCTGTGGCCATCTGAATGACAGGGTGACAAATATTGTCATCTTCTTCAAATGAAGCACAGTTAATGGCGCAAGGGGAGGCGTGAAGGGTTGGATAGCGGCCTGGACGCGTGATGACAAAAGAACGTGGCTGGTGATGTAATGTGGAGGTACTTACTGGAGAGAGCCTTCTCGTAGTTCTTCCCCATCGCGATGAAATTCCGCAAGCAGGGGTTGAACTGTTCCATGATGGTCTGAAAGAGAAGATTAGAAGATTAGCAGAAGTTTGCATGGTAGATGACATTATCTTTCAATAAGCCAAACAGATTGTCTCCAGCTATTTCATTTGACATTGGAGGTTCAAGTTTCTAAACGGAAAATTCATCTTTGGTCTGAAAGCTCTGCTGCTCAAACAGCTCAATATTCTTGAACACAACCAAAACAGACTGAGGATGCTTTTCATCCATGCAAAATCGGTCTACAGCATCATTCGTCTTTCGCACCGTTCCATGTTGTGTGTGATTTAACTCGTGGGAGGTAAGCAGACATTTATTCTGAGAGAAGTGAGGTGGAGCACCAGCGAAGCGCTCTGACATTTTGTTTTATCCTTTCGAGACGGTGTTTAGAAGATAAGAGAAAGTGAAAGCCTTATTTTAGGAGACATGTTTAGGAGTTAACAAACATATTGCATATCTTAAAGTGTTAGCGTGCGACTAGGGCTTATTACGCTGTCAGACGGTGTATGCATTTAAGGAAGGGGTGTTACGTCTGGTGTTTGTATCCATGTCGGGCGGGTAAAGCTTCGCTCCTAAAGCAACCAAAATAAACACTTTACCGCCATGCCGTAATCCTTCGTTGATGCTCACTTGAGCGGGCATCTGTCATATCAGCCACAGCATCATCCACTTCCCCTTCAGGGCTTCCACCAATTAGAGAAGCCACAGTCTGCCAGGGCCTTAGGGTTAACAAAGTCCTGAAGCTGACAGCACAACACCACTGCCGAACCCGGCATTCTTATTCTCTATTGCAACAAAGATAACTACATCCCCAACTCAGGAGCTTCTAATAACTGTGTTGGAAATAGGAATGCACGTGTACTGGTGCCACGGTAGCATGGCAATGATAAAGCCTTAAAACACCTGTGATGCTACTCTATTTCATATGCGGTAGGATGGTAGCACCACAAATAATGCTACATATATGCATGAACGTTTGGTTAAACACTTGCGAGTGCCTTTCGGCGGACCTCTTCTAAATGAATCAGTATTTTGGACAACTCCGACAAATATCTTACTGTACACCTATATTATAATGTACAACGTAATACATTTTGCTATAGCAAAAATAACATATTTAATTAAGATTTTTTAATATGAATGAAATGTGGTATATTTTCTAGATTTAAAATTATAAATATATCACTGCACCATGACACAACTTGGCTTGATGGGACAACCCTAGTAGGAACCTCATGACCATTCCTTCACATAAAAACTAAGATCAAACTGGATTCCATGGAAGACAGCCCCAGGTCAAACCAAATTCTTCTTGTTTGTGTTAAAAATCACATTTTTTACATCCTCTACACATGTGTGGTGTTTTCGACAAGCTTTAAGACTACGTAATTGAAGCTTATTTACTGCTTAAAACAGCACTTTATCAAGACGCCCTATTCTCTGTCACAAATCTGCAGCGCCCAATCACGTCACACCGTTGTCTGAGAGATAGCTGGTAGTCCAGGGCCCCGAGACAGTCAGGTTCATATCAAATAAATGTTTATTACTGAAATACTTGTTTATGGAACCTCTTAGTTCTAGGTTACTTGAAATTAGTTGCAGCAAAAAAAAAACTGTTTCAGAATCAATTTTAGCTTGTTTAAAAACAAAATACATTTAAAGAATTAAAGGATTGAAAAATATATAAATCATTTGATAGTTAATTTTTCTTGATGTGATGATTTCTCTTTCTCAGTGGTTCTAGTTAGTATGATATTTTGCTTCGAGAATACACTAAAGAAGTAACATTTAAGTGATTTAATTGAATTTAGAAGGATTTATAGTTTAATTGATAACATTATCAAATAATGAGTAAACATCATAAATGTAAAACTCCCCTAAATTTACTAAAAGAAAACCATGATAATTAACTACAACATTGATCTTAATATTATCTGAAACACTTTCCCTAAATTCAAAATAAAATTGTAGACTTAGCTTAAGAAAAATTGGTCTAGTTTATTGCTGGGGCACTAATATCATTAATGTAACAAATAAAAAATAAAATAGAAAAAATTGACAAAAGCACAAAACAAAAGGCTAAAAATTGCCAAAAAATAAAACTCCAAAATGTTTGCCTTCTGCAAAGTTTCACACGTGAAGTTTAAACATTTTTAACTGCCTGGAACAGCGGACCTATATAGGTTGACTCCAACGAACTGATTTGGGGCAGATATTAATAGTTCCAAGCTACTCTACGGACCGACAAAAAAGCAAATATTTCATTAAACTATCGCAAATATACATGGTTGTGATTGTCAGATTCTTACAGTTCTTAATGTTCTTCTGTTGCAGCGAGACAAGAGCATGTGAGCCTCGGGCTTCAGATGCCCGACGTCACAGGTCACCTTTGCCAGTCTCTGGGCAGCTCTGAAAGTGGAACTGCACCTGACTGTGAGAAAGATGGAGCAGAGACTCACCGAAATCAGTCCAGGGCTCACTGCGGCTTTGTATGTTTCATTCCTCAATCGCAGTTTACAGGCTTCGGCACAGCAAAACAACCCTCATGCCCGTGTCATTTCTATAGCACTTCACACAAAACACATTGTTTTAAAACACCTTCAAGAAAATTCATGTCTTAACAGGACATGAGATGTTCCGGGACTAGATGTCATGGTGAGATACACAGCTATACACTTCTCTCCTCTGAAGGATAAAAGACTTTCTCACTTTTTCAAGGGGTTTTCATCTTTCTTTACCTACCCTCTGACACGCTCTTCTCTCCTTCCTTATTCCCTTGCAACCCCTCTATAATGCCCTACCGGCATACCTCATTAAAAAGTCCCCGGCAACATCCTTATGTGTGAGGGCAGGGAAATGAGAAAGAGAGAGGAATGAAGAGAAGGAGTACAATGAAGAGGGGTGGAGATGCGGAGAGCCAGGCGCTACATGTGGGTGGTTTACATAACGGTTAGGCGAGACCAGGTCTGAGCTTATATGGAACTCCTGCAGTCAGGAGCAATAACTGTTGATGTGGGACTTATTGAAGAGTAATAAAGCTGGCTCCGTTATAAACCTTAGTGATCTGAATACCTAGACAGCATTTTTAAGGACTACATGCACTTCAGGTGGGTAGTTGACCAATACACCATATATTTCTAGTTGGCTTAAGGGTGCATCATTTGTTCTATGGAATGACACAGCAAAATGTAATGATATCAAACCCGTACTTGTTAGTAATGTTAGTAATATTTATAATATTTAAAATAACAAACTGGTTTTTCTTTGTCTGCGCATTTATTTGTATTTATTTATATTTATTTATTTATTTATTTGTACTGTTATGCTTATTGGAATTACAATGATGAAATTCAAACGAGTCATTATTTATTCACCTTCTCATTACAAACCTGTTTAGTTATTTTTTTTTTGCACGACAAAAAAAAATATTTTACTGAAAGATGACAACAGAACACTGCTGGCACCAAATAACTTCTATTGTACCAAAAAACAATAAAAGCCAATGGGTGTCGGTTAACATCTTATCTTCCTATGTGTTCTGCAAAAGAAAGTCAGGTTAAAAATACAGGTTGAAATGACAAGTGTTCATTTTTGGTTAAACTATCACTTAAATGGCCAAAAAAGGCTTTATTCATGGCCATGCCATCAAAATCTTTATATAAATCTCATGTGGAAGATATTTTGAGAAATGGGGTCCCATGCTGTTTGGTTGATGATGTTGGCCGTGTTAAATAATGAAATTTACATGTAATATGCTATCAATTTAAATTAATTAAGATTTTATTTTGAATTGAACCATTTGAATTCAGTCTCTTAAGGTTTCAGTTTAGATAGTTAGTACCTACAACCCGATCTCTAAAGGTAACTGTGGCATTAGTGGCCATTTTCAATGAATTTGTGAATCATACCAAAATCAAAACCATTGTTAGAAAAAGCAAGAATGAAGCATCGTCCCTAACCTCACCTTTACACCCAAACATCAATGGTGCAAAAGCAGATCATTTATCACTCAAACACACACAAGCACCTCGTAAAATAATTCTGAATCACCATAAAGTGCTTTTGAAGTGCAGTCATCTCTCCATACCTCACAAAAATAAGAGCATCCTTCAGCCCCTATAATTTTGCTAAAGTTAATGTTGTTCATGCATTATTTGCAAGATGCGAACCAACACCCCAATCTGATGAATCACATGTGTCAAGAGCCAAGTGAGGTCAGAATGATTGGGCGGGGTTTTCTTTTCTATATTTTGTCACCGTTTCTAATTTGATCATCCCAGTCCTCGTGTGCTACATCTGCCAGCTTAATTGAGAGAGCTAATTGGAATATGAGGCCATCATTCGCTTTGTGTCTAAAAGCTCGGTTATTCCTGACTTTCAGTAAAGGGGACGCGTGCAACGCCTTCACTTTAGTGACGAGGCATGAAAACGCAAGGAACGCAAGGATACGTTTGGTCGAAGTGCAAATGGCACCAACGTTGGACTGTGCAAAAAAGAGTAACTGTAGCAGAATACAATGAAACAAAAGTGGGAAACAAACGGAGATATGAAGTCTCCAGGCAATGTCCTTGAAACGTGAAAGACTGAATTATGTTCTGTAAGATGGGTGGGAACGCCTAAGCTCTTTCTTAGCTTGCAGCCCAGCAATCTTGTCTTGACTAGCATTAAAATGCATTGAAAAGACATGCTGCTACAAAGTTTTGACCTTTGGTCTTCGAAGAGGTTCAGTGCCAAGCTCAGCGAAACTTCTTCTATGACATATACTGATGAGTTTATTTTTTAATTTAATCTTTTACTCGCCGAGAGTCATGCTGATCATATTTACAGGATGAGTGTGCATGACATTACAACATTATAACTGGGAACTCGCCAGTGAGATATTTTTCTTAAAGGCTACATAATCTGGAAGTTTCCCGCAAGTTAAATGTAGTCTTTGTTATCCCCGAAATGTGTCTTTGAAGTTTCAGCTCTGAATACTTTAAAGATCATTTACAGAAGGATGTTGAATGTTGTGTCCATCTTTGATGACAAATGAGCTGCTGGTCTCCCCCAATGTTCAGGCGAAAAGCGAATGAGAAACACTGTCTTATGTTTTTAACCTAACCGACTTTTTCTGGGCAACTGCATATGAGTCAATTAGCAGTTATAACCGGTGCTTAATCAATGTGATGTCACATTGCGGAGAGAAGACAAACCAATCGTTTCAGTGGCCTGTTAAGGTTTACTTTAGATTTTCAAAAATAAGGGCTGAATTTTATCATTCTAGGGTTGTGTTTGCACACTCCTGACACAAAGTTGTGTTCACACAACATTAAAAAGTGCGTTTCCAGATAATGTGGCCTTTAAATGAAAGAATCATGGACTGAACTCTGGAGATCAATACATTGCCCATATAATGAATTACATTCCCAAGAAGTCCTTCCACAGCAGATTGCAAACAAACTAGGTTATTCAAAAATATTTGGGTTTTGTAAGGAGACCCTGAACTACCATTCTACCCCCTTTTGGGTAACAGACCCTGCTGAGCCCTACAATGTTCTGATCACCTGCTATGCTACCCACTGCACCATGTCACCCATTATACTACAGCGCACCCAGAGACTCTAATGCCTGGCATTAGCCATGACAGCTCGGGAATAAAGAAGACTGGTGTTAGCAATATAAAGAAGAACGTTGCAGCAAAAAGCTACGAGGAAATAAGGCCAGAACCAGACCGCGAGACATTATTGCGGTTATGAATTCTTTTGTTCTAATCATCAGCCAAATAGTTATTTTTCTGTGAGCAGTTCATAGGAGCAAAAGTTTCAACTGCTATTATGTGCAAGACTGTAAACACTATAAAAGTGATGTATGATACTACTGAAAATTGACCGTTTATTGAAAATGAATGCACACCCCGAAGTGGTAATGCACTTTTTCACACTGGCTATGTGTCAGTTTTTCAATCATTTATTGACATGTAGTCAATTCGTTTGTTTATATTCTAACATCCACTATGACATATAATGGCATGGAACTACCTGTTGCGTTAATGTCAATCAATATTGTTGTGTTAACAGTACAAGAAGTGAATATGGATTTTGTTTGTTGGCAAATCTAGTTGTTAACCTCGCAGTCATAGACATTTAAAAGGTACTGGCATTCGTGTTAGAATAAATCAAGTTAATGTAAAGATCGAATAACAATTATAACTTATTATCTGTTTATTTATTTATTTACTTATTTAAATTTACACATTTTGCAAATGTTTATCATTTTGCATAATTAAAGTTGATTTATACGAAGTATATGAAATATGAATCTATTAACATTCTGTTCTGAATATTTTTTTTACTTTTCATCTAATACATTTTGAAGGAATATCTTAATTTTACTCTGCTACAACCTTCAGTATTGTATACTTAGATGTCACTGGATGTGTTGCAAAAAAAAATAAAAATGCAACAAAAGAAAATTAATACCCGTGCTAACAAATAGGACAATTATTGTTATTATCATTTTGGTGTTATTAATTTAATTACTCGATTACAGGAAATAACGAGTCCTGAAAACAAGGTCCTGCATGCATTCATGTTCATTTATTATTTATGTATCTATACTTTCTGGTGCCTCTTCTCAGCTCTTCAAATTATTTCTCAAATCAATAGCTCATATCCTTTTAATCCTTTGACAAGCAAACATATTATGTACAGTGACCTGGACATTAATGCAAAACTACCTCTTCTGGATCATACAGTTGAGAAAAGGAAATGTCTTTAAAACAGTTCATTCGCTTTATAAGAAACACTGAAGTTATGAACAAAAGCGGGTTTGATAATCTCGTACGAGCATTTCTAAGAAAATATTGAATATATTATTGGGCATTCTGCAGCTCCATGTAAAAAGAGAAAAACAGCATTGTTGGCTAGCAGTAAGGTAAACGAGATTTGCATATCTGGTAAGAAATAGCAGTGCTTGCCAAACAGAAAAAGACTGTGTAATGGATTTAGGCTTTGGTTCAGCACAAGTGGAACCCAGCTTTGCTGTACTTTTATAATCTGCTTTGCCACGACATGAAATGAGGAAAGCTCTGTTACTTTCCTTATAAAATGTCGCCTTCACTCAGTGTGTACAATGTGTTTGAGTGTCTCACGAAACGTTGTTGTAGAGCAATGACAATAAACAATCTAAGAAAGTTCAATTCTCACAATCTCTCCAGCGGATACGCCATATGTGAGGATATACAATATGAATCTTCTCACGTCCCGAAGCAATGTGATGCAATGTCGTTGATATAGATTCATGTTTTTGTTTTGTGGAAATACGAGCAGTTTAAACAAACACATCCTGCAAAATAAAGCGTGTTCGTAAAATAACTATCATCATACAGGTGTGTAGGCATAAAATATAATAGTCCATTCTTGAATTACAATTTAAATGTACATTTAATTGAATTCAATCTAAATGTAGACACTCGACAGGTTTAGATTACAGATCTGCACAAATTACGATTAAAACACGTTTCCGATAAACAATGTTAAAGTAGTGTCCAACTGTTATGTATAATGTAATGACATATTTCGAGTAATTCTTGCAAACTTTTTTCCAGTCTTATGTTTGATTTGTAAAGGCATTAAAAGACATTTCCATTGCAGTTCCAACGTTTCCATTGCAGACCAAATTGGACCCGACCAAGAGCAGATTGATCTACATTAACCAGATTATGTTAATCCATCGGGTTAAAGCTTTAAAACAACCCCTCACTGAGTGTTTGAGAGACATAAACACACGTACTGTTATCAAAATGCACTTTGAATTAATGGTGTTTTTTCCAACATCATAAGTAGAGTTTGTAATGTGCCGCATGATAAATGATTGACACTACAAATGTTCAGAACCCAACAACAGCTGGCCTTTCCTCCGACAACATGCTGTCAGTGTTAATCTGATGCACACGGTCTTTCTGCAGACAGAGCACATGTTGTGTGCTATCCGTGAGGAATGTGTGCAGTATGGCGAATGTATCAGTATAATGACCGGCGCAAGACCCCATCTTAATCGCATCAAAGGGATCATCGCTATCTCCTTCTGGCCAGTCAACTGGCTTACTTTACATTCACAATCCAATCTCAATGAAATCTTGTCTCTGTGTTTATACCTCGAAAACACTACGGTGGCCGACACTAAACAAAGTTTTTTCCAGGAGATGATGACATTTACGAAACGCGCTTGTCCATTTGGAGCTACTGTAGAGACGTAGTTGCCATTTCAATGATAAAAATGCAGCATTCTATGGCAATAAAAACATAACATAGCTTCACTATGTAAGTACTGTAATCACATCTTAAGATGAATTTAGGATCCTCTTAAAAATGCATCATTAAATAATACCACATAGGCAACACCACTGAATCAAAAATTTAATAAGGTTGTTCGTTTCTGTAAGAAGTCTAGTTGCAATTTACTGATTTTATTCCCCGACTCTGTGACTTGCGTCCCAATAAGATCATGACCCCTCGGAGTAGCTGCTTCTGAGTTTGTATTTGCCAACGCCACTGAAGATCGATTTGACGGGGTTAAATATTTCCCATCAGCCCACTTAATGAGTGAAGAAGAGACCTAACACAGCACCAAATAATCACTTATCACCGGTTAAAAAGCAACCAGAGGAAATCCATGCATTCCTTCATCATGTGCCCAAACCAGGCTTTAATCTAATCATGCATTCAGGGTTTGGGACTTGTTGTTGCTCATAAATCGATTCCGAACATCATGATTTGATTCAGAATCGATTCTTGACGTACTTATTAACACATGCCACATGTCTCACATCGCATTTAAATCGTCAAGCAAATGTTGGCATTTGGTACACCATTTATAATGTCCACGAGACCCATTTAGGATCGAAGGCTATTTGTTTTTCTCTTTTATTATGAACAAACAATGAAAAAAATATCGATTGTTGAGATTTGTGAATCGATATCGGGAGAGGATTGAATCATGGTTAGTATGGGAATCATTTTCTTCTCCACCCCTAGTATTCAGGCATTTGAGATGACAATATTCCTTCATGCCAAATCATATTGAATGTAGAGATTCTCACTTTTAAAATAAATGTTGAGTTTGCTTAGAGTTTAAGTTTAGAATGATTTTTTTAAATGACCCTGGTTATCGACGTCGTAAACCAATCACATCCACTCATTTGGCCCTGTGGATCAGCAGTTTGAGTCATAAATATGTATGATCTCTCAAGTGCTCTTGGTTTCCCTTTCAGTTTAATCGCCGTTTGATACTGCAGGGTGTGACCGGAGGCGGGGCTAATTTGCATATTCATATTTCCCCATTTGCTTTAATAATGCTGAGCTGCAGAGTTGCATTCAACGCGTTTCAAATCAAGTTTAAAAACGTTATAACGATGGTCAAAGATTTGGTTTAAGGGTACTATACGGTGAAGTTGAGACACAAGATGCAAGAGTCCCATATAAAGTTGCACTTTTATATAAAAAGGGAAGCATTTATGCACACAACAGCACTTTGATGTTTATGTGGGAGGGGAGTTCCTGTTGTGCGATCACAATCCTCCCAAGTTTTGAAAAGTTCTTGAAAATGTCAAATCAAGTCATAAAGCGCTCCTTGTTACTTTATTCATATACGCTGCTCTTTTTTTATGCTGTACACAAATTAATTTTATTCCCATTTCTAGAGTCCAACCGATCTACACAAAACAGATCTAATTACAGTCAACACACACAGAACAAACGCTGTATGACTAATAGAGTGAATCTAACATTATGTAACAAGAATGAAAGGATGCTAGTTCCGTCAGCCTACGATAAATAGCTTGGGCAATCGATGTCACGCTATTGGCTGGGATAACAGTGCCCTATCTTGATTCAATTAGTCCAATTAAATAAAGTCAGGTCTGAGTTCACAGCCATGCGGGCGGAGGTATCCGGGCAGAACGGATCGTGTTTGTATGGTCATCGCTCCAAAGCGATTCGGTAAGAATCACGAGAGATTGTGTTTGACAGCACATTCAAACACATAACCTCCTGACCCCGTGACAACACTTCATATTCCTGCAGCTCACTCAGCGTTTCCATGGAAACATCCCAGAGTGTGTCTTCCTCTGCAGGTTACATGTAGATTCATTATTTGTTGAGAACTTCAGTAGAAACAGACTCGGCGTGCTCTGATCGTAAAACGATACAGAAAGCAGAATAAAATATGTAGGTTTAATGTATGTGCACATTATAAACTACATCTGCTTTTAAAACTCGGCCTGACATTTTAATCCTATTTCTTTTCTTAATGCATGTTCCAATCACAGTGTGTGAGTCATCTCTTCATTCCAATTAAAACCAAATGTTTGTTCTTATCGTCTTTCATCAAGATAACAACTTTCTTGAAATCACATCAATGATGAATACAGCACACATCACAAATATCATGACATTTCACTGTTCCTCTCTCGGTAAAACCATAAAGTGCCCACTCTTCCCAATCGTGTTCATTTCTTATACATTAAAATAAAGCCAGACAAATGTGATTTATAAGGATTGGCTAGTATGCACAAGAGACACTATTTGAACAGAAATTGGAATATGATTATTTCTGTTGTGCATGGTTTAAAGCATTATATAATATATTCTATACATTGCATAGTTGCATTGTTCATAAAATACATTACCTATATACATTATATGGGTAGAAGTAAAGTGTTTTTATTTCTACCTGTTTATTGACAATACATAATATATGTTCCTTTATTCACCCTATAGTCATTCCAAACCTGTTTGACTTTCTTCTGCAGAATACAAAAAAGGTATTTAGAGAAATGCCGGGAGCCACAAACTTCTATTATATAGACAAAAACAATCAATGCAATTGAACGGGTGCTAACGTCCTTCGAAATATCTACAGATACAGTCATAGAGGTTTGAAATGTTAATAGAGTGAGCAGATAACTTTGTGTTGTGCAAATTCAATATTTTTCCAAATGACTCTTGTTTGTTTTAAACGCATTTGGCTAGAATAATAACATATAGGTGTCTCTGATTTTTAAGCCATTTCGGGTAAATACATACTGATATGATAGGTATATCACCCAGCCTGGTTTGTTGACACACAACGTCCCATAAACACGCAAGGTTTGCTGCACATCAAGCTCAGTTTCTAATACATTGCAATCAGGAGATAAGTGGACACAACCTCAGCTCACAAGTGGGCTCTCCTCCAGTTACAGGGGTTAAAGTTGACCCCTTTAGAGAGGTGCGATACAATTTGGTTCCATTTCCTCGCAGCAGGGGTGACCCCGTGACCCGGACATAATGAAATCAGGCTCCTATAGGAAAAGAGTCATTTGAAGGCCATGTGCTATAAAACGATCCAACAATAAAAAGGTTAGACATAAAAGCACCCTCGCTCTGCCTTAATCCCATTTCTTATGCCTACAAGAGTGTAAGAACCCCTGGAAAATGAGTCTTGAAATCAGAAGCCGGGGAGGTGGATTTCTGCCGACTCCGTGACCTACCGCCCCGCTCTCTCCTTCCCAAATAATTACAGGCCCACATCTCTGTACAGCAATTACAGACCATTTCCACAAGGATCAGAAACCCCCCCCCCCCTCTCTCTCTCTCTCTCTCTCTCCTCTCTCTCTCTCTCTCTCTCTCTCTCTCTCTCTCTCCTCTCTCTCTCTCTCTCTCTTCTCTCCTCTCGCTCTCTCTCTCTCTCTCTCTCTCTCTCTCTCTCTCTCTCTCTCTCTCTCTCTGTCTCTCTCTCTCTCTCCTCTCTCTCTCTCTCTCTCTCTCTCTCTCTCTCTCTCTCTCTCTCTCTCTCTCTCTCTCTCTCTCTCTCTCTCTCTCTCTCTCTCTCTCTCTCTCTCTCACCCACTCCCTCCTTCTCTATTCTCTCCCACATTCATATTTGTTTCCACAACCACACTTCATTTCTCATTTTGATGCGCATTAAAAACCAGTTCTGAACCATTTAAAGTTTCTCTAACCATTTAAGCATATGTCTCAGGGATGTTCTATGTTTTATGTTGTTTTTTATTTAGGTCACATAAAACAGATGCTTTTACAATGTCCTTTTTGTGAGTGTTCAAATGCCTTTAAGGTAGAGATTTTAATGTTTTTCTGTGTCCCACCGTCCCAGACCCAATTAAAGGATGACAAATAATTCATCTACATAACAAGTTATGGAAGTGTTTATATCTTTTTAACACAAACTGATACCCTTACAAATCACAAATGACTACTTATCAGTTTATTAATCAAATTAAAGTTGCAAAAAGCTGTTTAAAGACCCCCTGGGGTGAAGATCCAGTTCTTAATGTTGTTTTTTATAATTGTGTGGGGTTTTGGATATGCTTTAAGACAAACCGTGAACAAATGTGTCATTTTAAACCAGTTTTTAAAAGACAGATTTACAATTGTGGTTTGATACTGCGCTGGTTAGTGATGTCATAGACCTGTAACCAATCGCCTTTACCTCATTCAATCACGTGGAGCGGTCTGAGCTTGGATAGGCAGGGATGGGGTATAGATTCGGGCTGAAACTATTAGGGCGAACCTAATTTGCATATTCATGTAGTGTTATACTTAGTGAGTTGTACAGTTATATTCAAGTTTTTTGAAGACAGAGGAAATTATTTTTACTATAAATAAACATTCACGTGTGTAAATGATACAATTAGGGATGGACGATATATCGGCAGCCTTATCGATATTGGCCAATAAATGCAATTTTTAGTATTATCGTTCTTAATACTACGTTATTATCTAATAAAAGGTATAATTTCTACTAGCTGAACCCGTTCTTCATGCTTGCTACTGGCCACTAGGGATTTAATCGTCACTTGCTTATTTGTGTTTTATTAATTTGTCAAGTAATAGATTTTATGCAAAATAAAGTTGGCCATAGAAAATGTATAGTAACTAAAGTTTAGAGATCAGTTCAAACTTTCAGAATGTCACTGTATGTGTTTTGTTTCATGTTTAGAATAAAATATTTATCAGCCTTTATATAGGCCATCGGCTTCAAATATAAAAGAGTTATTGGTTAAAGTTATTTGCAAAAATGTCTATTTTGCCTCATCTCTAAATACAATTATCAACTACGGGGGGACTTTAAACTTTACCCCGGTTCACACTGATAACCTTATAATGATGTATCAGATTTTTTACAAGAAATGTCAATATGACGTCATTGAATTTAACCTACGTGTAGGCAAAATAACAAGTTAAGGTTTAAACAGCGATTCCAGATCTCAAGCTGCTGATTCCAACATAAAAAAAACAAAAACATAATTTTGTGATTATAATTCCATACGCAACCTATGAATCAGCCATGTCAAATCCTGATAACAATATTAATTGAAACAATAAAAGCAAATAAAGGCATGGTGTATCAAGAAGATTTTAATACCTAACATTATTAATTAGTGGATAATTTAAGCCCACCTATCTGACAGTCCGTTGGAACGAAGTCTTCCCCCACAGCTAACCCCGTCAGGTTTAATGTGTGGATTCATTATGCAATAAATCTGATGCGTTGCTTGCTAATGTTTAAAAAAGGTGCATATTTTATGAGCACTCTGGAAACATTACTTAAAGAGCTCTGTGCATTAGAGAGAGAGGAAACTCTTTGAAGAGAGAGATAGAGAGAGAACAGACAATGAGATGTGGCAACAGCTCACAGCCATCCGCCCACAGACCAAGAGGCGTGTGGGTGTGCGGAGTGAATCTCTCTCTCTCTCTCTCTTATAAAACCAATTCCCTTTCAAATGACTGTCGGCAAATCTATGATAAATGCAGTCTCTCTGGGCCTAGAGAGATGTGACATGGCAACCAAGGCTAGGTTTGTGTCGAAGCGACGGAGGAAAGTTGCTTTACCATTTTTAAATATATTGCCAGGTATTGCGGGGGTCGAGCCGAGTGGTTCATTAAACCGATGGAAAAATAACACCAAAAGTTGTTTTGTTTAGCAGTGAAACTGGGGATTTTATATATTTGAATAGAAATGAGTACGGTTGTTCAATCCTAATCATGATAAATCAGAATAAAGGTTTGTTATTCTAATACATGTCAGTTCAACATACCACTGACTTAAAGTATTTATTCGATTTGTTATAAGTAGAATAACTAATATAATGTCCAACTTGTGGAGCGCTTCGTTAACCACACCAACGTAAAGAAAATCTAACGTTAGACATTTTATTCCGTGGTATATACAAGTCCGCTTATTTCCTTTTTAAATCTGCTTATTAACAATTGCAAACATTCAACGAATGTGACATTTCTTCTCGGATTAAGGCCAAGATGCTCAAACAAGACGTAAATAGACACACGGTTATGTTTTATTTATTTTTAAGAACCAATAAAGTGCATCAACGTTGTCCCAAGCAAGAACATGTTTTTTGGAAACTTCATATAGAAACATATTTTAAAGGTCTTGATCCACTTTAAATGTTGACTAGTGTGACCCCGCATCCGGACTCATTGTAAAGAATAAAAGACTGAACCATCCAGAATCGAGTATTCCAGAGTAATACAGGATTTTTCCATAAAAGATATCTTGGTGAGACCAACAGATGATGTGGATTACATTGGATTACATTAAAAGACGAGATCTTTCTTATTTAAAGATTTGCAATTTGTAGAACTTTTGTAGAAGTTTACCCAGCATAGAAATGATGTCATATTTCCTCAAGCGTAAGTCTGCTTTTAGGTGGAACTCAAGACATCCTCAAGATCGCGTTACATTCCACTGCATCTTCTTTTTGAAAGACATGAGGTTAAGACATGGCGACCTTTGTGCTTGAGTCAACTATCCTTCTCCAGACGAAATGAACCCTTGAAACCAAAATCTAAATGGCTTCTATTCGCTTCATAACTGTAAAATGAATGATGACTGTTCGTCTCCATCTCACCACAATCTGTGTATCGCATCGAAATGACATGACAGAAACATTTAGTAGTCATGTTGTTGCTAAGAAACCACCTGTCCAGATTTCCCACATGAACAAGTTTCTCTAACTGCAAAACAAAATTCAAAGTTGGCTCACTGTAATGAAACGAGTCTCTGAATCAACCGATTTTCACACCTGTCGGGTATAATAACCCCTTCATCAAAGAGATTTATGGGAAAGTAATATGCATGGGGTACTGTAACCGAAGCCCTCCCTTGTTATTTGTGTTCTCCAGTATCACTAGAGAGGAAAAAACAGCCGGACACACCTATGGGTTTCCACACGGATTGTGTGAACACTGTAACCATGTTGACTATTGGGGAGAGGTGTTGGAGACACTCCCGGCACATTGTCTCACCTGGAGACGTGATGAGACATCCCTGCCCCATTACACACCTCGCCCAACAACCGCTGGAGGTGTGTCCAATCCAACTAGAAACAATCATTCCTTCATCTAACCTCCAGTCTTCTAAAGCTCAATGCATCACGCTGATTGCAAATCCGTCTGACAACGACTCACACTCACACCAAGTATGCATTCTTATCAGGGCTGCAGGGGACGCAAGATGCCGTTACCTGTTTTGGTTTATGGGGACAATCAGGCATACATCTCCATTTTACGAGAGATGGAGGGTTATTGAATCAATCAGAAACAACTCAACCCCAAAGCAATGACAAACTTGAATGTAGCCTGACGTTTTTTCTTAAAGAATGTAAGTCTAAATGTTCGCAACTGACAGTTCTGGGCTACCTTTAACTACATAGTCGAACTTTTTCTTTCAATATTTTGTTCTGATGAGGATAATGTGAAGGATTTAGTAGAAGAAACACTACCAGAACACCTTTGACTACCCTTTTGATTATTTTCTACTGTGGCAGTCAATGGTGCACCATTCTTCTAAATATCTTTCCTGTGCGTTCAAACCAAACACAAAGTAATACAGCTTTTGAGTCACTAAGTGCTTGATTCGACTCCATTGGTAGATTTTTTTGCTTTCTTATATTTTAGTTCCTAAAACAAATATCTTGCTTTGTTCTTATCAATAATATGCATCTTCATATAATTATTCTTATTCTTACAGCAAGGTTCCATATGTTCACAAAAACGATTTGACATTAAGTAACTATGAACAAAGTTTGTTATTAATCTCAATTTCAGCATTTAATAAGTCATGTTTAAAATCCAAAGTTGTGTCTCTTAACGCAAAGTCAATGCATAGTGCAGACCAAAATAATAAAATAATCATAATTCCATCTCAAAGTACTTTTATGTCCAACATAATTCGTTTTTCTCATGTCATTGTGGGCGGTGTCCTAAAAAGAGGGAATGTGACCTCATGCAACAAAATGGAAGTAAAATGTATACAACAATGCAATAGCAATTTGATTCTACCCAGGTCTGGGTGTGAATGTTAGGGGGGCATTCCCCCCTTAAATTTTCTGAGAGCCCCCCCTAAAAAGGATGCATGTGATGTCCTTATCATCCTATACATCAGGCCCACAGAATACGTGGCCATCCACCTCAAGCGCACCCAGTACCCCTCCTGGTTATCCCCAACGCTTTTCCAGCGCATTCCATTAATTACAATCCGTCCCGCATTACCAAGACATCTGCATGCATGGCGTTCCACGATGTACACCGCGGCAACACATTCCCCACGTGCACGAAACCACACGCATTTGCATGTACATTTGCATGCTTTGTGTAGAATACGTTTCTGCATTAGACTGCAGCTGGGTTGACCCACACAC
>CM065671.1:17255197-17331597 GCA_033220385.1 Triplophysa yarkandensis | reverse complement strand
CTCTCTCTCTGGTCTCTCTCTCTCTCTCTCTCTCTCTCTCTCTCTCTCTCTCTCTCTCTCTCTCTGGTCTCTCTCTCTCTGGTCTCTCTCTCTCTCTCTCTCTCTCTCTCTCTCTGGTCTCTCTCTGGTCTCTCTCTGGTCTCTCTCTCTCTCTCTCTCTCTCTGGTCTCTCTCTCTCTCTCTGATGGAGGACGGATGCTCAGTAAAGCCTTCATTTCTCCAGCTTTCTTGAAATAAAGCACATTCTTCCTCTCCAGTGTTTCCTCTGTGGGATGTTTGAATCTGTGGATGTGAGGACATCTGCGGGAGATATTTCGCCGCATGTGTCGGATGTTGTTTATATTGAAGAAGAGATTTAATCCGCATTGGACAGCTTTACTTCTCCATCACTGAACAATGGACAGGTACTCTTAATACACATAATAATATACAATCATATATTTAAATATTAATATGTTTCTTTTATTTCTACAGTGATACAATTTGCGTATTTTCAGTGGGTGTGGACGTATGACGTTTTGTCACGTGATAACATGATTATTAATTAATATTACTAACTGGATTATTATATAAATGACTGATTTACATATGCTTGTGTCGTATTTGTTTTGCTAGGTGGCCACGCCCATTGCAAAGCCTTATATACATATTCTATATGTTTTATCTATATGTTTTCATTCTAACATATTCTATATGTTTTATCTATATGTTTTCATTCTAACATATTCTACATGTTTTATCTATATGTTTTCATTCTAACATATTCTATATGTTTTATCTATATGTTTTCATTCTAACATATTCTATATGTTTTATCTATATGTTTTCATTCTAACATATTCTATATGTTTTATCTATATGTTTTCATTCTAACATATTCTATATGTTTTATCTATATGTTTTCATTCTAACATATTCTATATGTTTTATCTATATGTTTTCATTCTAACATATTCTACATGTTTTATCTATATGTTTTCATTCTAACATATTCTATATGTTTTATCTATATGTTTTCATTCTAACATATTCTATATGTTTTATCTATATGTTTCATTCTAACATATTCTATATGTTTTATCTATATGTTTTCATTCTAACATATTCTATATGTTTTATCTATATGTTTTCATTCTAACATATTCTATATGTTTTATCTATATGTTTTCATTCTAACACATTCTATATGTTTTATCTATATGTTTTCATTCTAACATATTCTATATGTTTTATCTATATGTTTTCATTCTAACATTTTCTATATGTTTTATCTATATGTTTTCATTCTAACATATTCTATATGTTTTATCTATATGTTTTCATTCTAACATATTCTATATGTTTTATCTATATGTTTTCATTCTAACATATTCTATATGTTTTATCTATATGTTTTCATTCTAACATATTCTATATGTTTTATCTATATGTTTTCATTCTAACACATTCTATTTGTTTTATCTATATGTTTTCATTCTAACATATTCTATATGTTTTATCTATATGTTTTCATTCTAACATATTCTACATGTTTTATCTATATGTTTTCATTCTAACATATTCTATATGTTTTATCTATATGTTTTCATTCTAACATATTCTACATGTTTTATCTATATGTTTTCATTCTAACATATTCTACATGTTTTGTCTATATGTTTTCATTCTAACATATTCTATATGTTTTATCTATATGTTTTCATTCTAACATATTCTATATGTTTTATCTATATGTTTTCATTCTAACATATTCTATATGTTTTATCTATATGTTTTCATTCTAACATATTCTATATGTTTTATCTATATGTTTTCATTCTAACATATTCTATATGTTTTTTCTATATGTTTTCATTCTAACATATTCTATATGTTTTATCTATATGTTTTCATTCTAACATATTCTATATGTTTTATCTATATGTTTTCATTCTAACATATTCTATATGTTTTATCTATATGTTTTCATTCTAACATATTCTATATGTTTTATCTATATGTTTTCATTCTAACATATTCTATATGTTTTATCTATATGTTTTCATTCTAACATATTCTATATGTTTTATCTATATGTTTTCATTCTAACATATTCTATATGTTTTATCTATATGTTTTCATTCTAACATATCCTATATGTTTTATCTATATGTTTTCATTCTAACATATTCTATATGTTTTATCTATATGTTTTCATTCTAACATATCCTATATGTTTTCATTCTAACATATTCTATATGTTTTATCTATATGTTTTCATTCTTACATATCCTATATGTTTTCATTCTAACATATCCTATATGTTTTCATTCTAACATATTCTATATGTTTTATCTATATGTTTTCATTCTTACATATCCTATATGTTTTCATTCTAACATATTCTATATGTTTTATCTATATGTTTTCATTCTAACATATTCTATATGTTTTATCTATATATGTTCATTCTAACATATGCTATATGTTTTACAGGGCCTAATTTTATTAATAGAATATTTGCAATAATCTAGTGTTTAATGTTAAGAATGCATATGAATGTTGTTTAACTATTTTTTAATCATTCGATAACATTTACACTATGTTTTACTATATAGTCCATGATTTTCTTATCTAAATAAAGTTTTGTTGAACATTTGGCGAAACATATTTTTAGTATTTTTGTTCAAAACATAAAAAAAATGACCTGTAGTTGCACTTGCACTTATTATATAATGCTTAAGGCCGGCTA
Source organism: Triplophysa yarkandensis (assembly GCA_033220385.1). Taxonomy (NCBI): domain Eukaryota; kingdom Metazoa; phylum Chordata; class Actinopteri; order Cypriniformes; family Nemacheilidae; genus Triplophysa; species Triplophysa yarkandensis. Next base: position 17,328,866 of record CM065671.1, on the reverse strand, counting down.
TTTCCCCATGTAGTGTTTATGTTAATCCTTGATAAATGAGTGTCTTTTATGTGGTTTTAGGATAGAGAATCTTGTTAACCAGTGGATCTGGCAGGAGGACTTCTGGCTTCCTCCAGGGATCTCATGGATGGACGTTTCCGAAGGGACGGCGGGCGGCAGTCGTCATCCAGCACCCCGTGACCTGATCATCTGTCTGCCCTTCGCTTTGAGCTTCATCGCCCTGCGTTTTGTTTTTGAAAGGTTAGGACTGACAAAACTGAAGACTTTTATCCCAGCAAACTGCATGTTAGTTGGTAAATCAGGACGAGTGAGTCAAGTGTGGACATGCTGTTTTACTATGAGATGGCCTCCGGCGACAACAGCATATGTTTCTTACAACTCCTGAAACTCAATCCTGAATGTTTGTTTCCAATCGGTTCTCCAGTAAGAATCTTAAATTACAGCTCGAATCAAGTGTATGTCAAAAGTGCATCATGCCGAACGACGTATGGGCCTCGAGTCTTTTTTCAACACGATGACCAATATTGTTTGTGTCTTATAGGGCTGTCGCACAGCCGCTGAGTCATCTGCTTGGAGTCCGGGACAGGGTTCGAGCTCGAGTCACGCCCATCCCAACGCTGGAGGCTTTTTATCAGAGGAAAAAGAGTCAGCCGTCGCAGGTTATTGAGCCACATGTGCACCGGTGCATAACCCCAATACAGTTGTGACCTTACATCTGTACTAATGTTGAAGACTTTTCATGCTAAAAATCAAATTCTTAATATATTTAAGTATTAGCATCTGCATGTCGCAAGTGTTGTAGGGTTCTTTGAATCTGTCACGTCATCATTAACATCATTAAGAAAATAAAACACATGTGTGATTTGTGTTTTTTTAGAGTGAAATTGCAGTTCTGGAGAGGCGTTGCAGACTCACCCAGAGACAGATCCAGATGTGGCTTCACCATCGCCGAAACCAGGACAGACCCAGCAACACCAAAAAGTTTTGTGAAGCTTCGTACGTCCAGTTCTTAAACACTGACATGTGTCTTTCGTGTTATATATGCTTGATTCACAGTTATATTTATCTCACTTCTCAGGTGGAGGTTTGTCTTTTATCTCCTGGTGTTCTCCGGTGGTCTTGTCTCTTTGGTTAATGTGAGTATCTCCAGGATTTCTCCTTTTAGAAAAACAGCCAACCGTTCACGCTCAGTTATGTGGTTAAAGCGTTATGTAGTTTGTGTCTGGATATTGAAGTCATTTATTTATTTATTTTGTATTGTGTCATTGTAATATATATATAATAAAAGTACCAGATTTTATATTCGACCAAAGTACCAAAGCGGTGACCACAATAAACATTTATGAAACGATGAGGCAAACTAAAATAATGCTTATATTAAAGGAGAAGTAACATACACCGTTTCTGCCACTCTGATGTTAATCTTGAGTTCCTGTTGTGTACGATCACATTGTTCATATATTCGAAAAGTCTTTAGTTTACTCACATTTACAGAAGACAGATACAGCTTTACGGCTGTTCCTGGATGAAGTCGAGGCTCTTGGGCTCTTCCCCTGGAAATTATACGCTGATGCTCTTGCTCTCCAGAGAGAATCTTTCCAAAGCCTTTTGCCTGTATGGGGGGAGTGTATAGAGCACAGACATAGTATATCATGTGTCTAGCTCGGTTTTTAACAAATCTATCACATTGAACATGACATCTCACCATTCTTGACAATCTAATGTACTTACAAGGCATAAAACAGCGTGATACTTCTCCTCTAAGCTTTTGTGCTGCGGTTTCCTGTTTTAAGTGTAATAGTCCTTTAAATTGGAATGGATTTTGATAAGCTGTCAATGTTTCGTTTCTTTGTATTGATATTTTGTATTGATATTGTTATGATGTTTAATATTCTCCTAAATTGAAAGTGATTTTAAACTTTAACGTCATTGTCATTGATATGAACAGATCTTTGGAGGATAAAGAGAATTGGCTTCTGTCCATGACATCAAGCCATCTTTGGAAATAGTAACGGATGGCACTTCTCGACTGATCAAAAGAAAATAATAACCATTAGTGTTTTTATGTAAAAAATTGGGTTTTGATTATGGCGTTTATGCAACCGCATGACCAGATTTGTTTGTATAGCGCTTATAACAAGAATATAAATATGTTGTCTCGACAGACTCCCTGGTTTTGGGATCAGAAGGAATGCTGGAGCGGGTACCCAATACAGGTCAGCCGAAAACACTTTACACACGCTTCCTGTTGAACAATGTCAGGAAGTCAAAACACTCACTTGAGTATTTTAATGAGAAAATCCGCTGCTTGATCTCACCATCAAGTTTTCAATCAAAACATTTTTTGGGCTAATAAAAATCTCCAGCATGTGACTGTTTAGATGTTTGTTGTGGTTCTTCTCTGCAGGCCGTCACGGATGCTCAGTACTGGTATTATGTGACAGAGCTCTCCTTCTACATCTCACTTGTGCTTTGTGTATCAGTGGACACCAAACGCAAAGTACAGTCACAACCCTCGAAAATATTCAGTCTCTAGTCTTGTTTCTTTGTTTCCTGTTACAAAATATGCGTATCTAGAATAGAACATTTAAATGTTCTCTTAAATGTTTGGGTTGTGTGCAGGACTTCAAAGAGCAGATTGTTCATCACGTCGCCACCATTTTCCTAATCGCGTTCTCGTACTGCGGCAACTTTGTGCGCGTTGGAACCCTGGTGATGCTCGTACACGATTCCTCTGACTTCCTGCTGGAGGTAAAGCATATTCACACATTCTAATTAGCTACTTTCTGCTCACCCATTACGAAATAACAGCATCAGTTTTTACACTGTACATCAAATACAAAGCTTGAGGTTATCTAACAGGAAATTTTCAAGCGCTAACAATGTATAACCAGAAACATGTGGATAAACCGGTCGACCTCATCGATCGTTGAGTTCACCAGAGTTTCTGAGACATATTTTCTCGGTATAGTGAAAGCTGTTCTGGTCTAGTCACAGTTTACAGCAGGAATGGAGCGTTGCCGACGATACGCTTCAGGGCTGATGAATCTACAGAACACAGATGACTGTCAAAACTGAAACTTCTGTTAACAGCAGCTGAATGAAACACAGACACAGATTTGATCTTTGTTTCTCGCTGGTTTATTCAGATGTGTCTAAAACCTCAGGGGTTTGGTATGGAGCGCATTACAGAGACTCATAATGAGTTGGTAATGAACCTTTGTTTTGTTCTCTGGTGAAAATATGCACGTGGGACACCATGTGAGATATACATAGTTCACATTTTTTCATTTTGTAAAAAACTTGCATTGCCAAAAACCTAAGAAATGTCTTTTCTCTTCACATTACAGTCTGCTAAGATGTTCAATTACGCTGGTTGGAGAAAGACCTGCGACACTTTGTTTGTGATTTTTGCAGCAGTGTTCCTCATAACCCGTCTTGTGGTTTTTCCCTGCAGGTTTGAATTTTATGACATCATCATCGCTGCAAAAGTAGCATTTCACATACAACTGAAACGTTGACTTTTTGTTAACACATGTACTTTTGGCGTTATTTTCAGAGTGGTCTACACAACTATGGTGGATTGGTTGGACGTGTATCCTCCGTTCCCCGGATATTATTTCTTTAATTTCCTGCTGCTGGTCCTTCAAGCACTGCACATCTTCTGGGCTTGGCTGATCCTTCGAATGGTCCACAAATTTGTCTTTATAGGCAAAGTAAGTTAAATGCACATTACAAAGTATTTACCAATATGTTTCCAGTTTTAAAATGGAAATGCGTTTTAAAAGGTGGAACGAGATGAACGGAGCGATGAAGAAAGTGAGGTGGAGGAAGAGGATGGTGGAGAAGAACACAGCTGGGAGAGAAAACAAGGAGCCTTAAACTCCAAACTAGCTTCACTGGCTAATAATTGTGTGTTGAACAATTTAACCAATCAGAGAGGGCGGTTAAACAGCAGGAAGACGAAAGCCAGATAGTAATAAGACTTAGTGTGTCTCATTGGTTTGTAGATTATCTGTTAGAAACAAGGCCCACATTTTATTTCAGTTGAGTGCTTATGAAACCGTATGGCAAACCTTCACAGGTCACTGTGAAGAAGATATTTAAATCCTTTTTAATGTCGGTGTTTAATAAATTTGAGTTGATTAAATTTAGATCGGTTTTTACCGTAGTTTGAAGAACGGTAAAACCAGACGCTGTTGTCAACTCTTAGTATTAAACTTTAAATTTTGTCAAATTTAATAAACCAATGTTTATTTGTTTCTGCTGTATGTTATGGAAGGGTTATATTTAACAATTAAATACAAAACATACATACATAAAATCGAGTAATGATAATAGGTTTTAATTTCTATCGTTAAACCTTTGGTTATATTTGCAGTAATTTCATGTTGTCGTCTTATTTGCCAGAATTTTTTTAAGTACATTGTGTAAATTTTCTAAACACTTCTATCGAAATGTGCATATGTTTGTTTTGAGAGTTAAGTCACTCCATCTAGTGGCGGATTATACGCTTGTTTTTTAAAGAAAGGTCTTTTTTTTAAAAGACTGCTTAAAAATGTTTGGCTTTTATGGTTGTGTGTTTTGTGGTTCTTGTTGCCTTACTGAATGACAGGGATTACTAAAGCAGTGCCTCTGAAAAGTGGCGAGTTGGATATTAGGGCACCTAGAATATTAAACCTTCTCGAAGGGTTGAAGGCCAAGTGTGCATCTGTGAATATGTTTAAGGCTGTGAATTAACTTATGGGATAATCAAACTGTGGCCTTTTGTTTGTTTGCACATCAAGCCTAACCAAATGTTTAACCTTAGGCTTCAAATGTGTAAAAGTATGTTTTGTATGATTTTGCTTTATGTAATTATTTTTCTTTTCCCCGTATCGCAGTTGCGATATTGATAACATGTAACAAGAAAGTGTATTTTTGTTGAGATATGAAGTTTTGCATCATTACTGTGTTAACTCTGCACACCCATTCCTTTAATTTTCAATAAAAAAACATATTTAGCTTCACTGTTGGCTATATTATGTGTCTCATGTTCATATTGTCCATTATGTTTCTGTCAAGGTGTAATTCTTTCCGTCACACAGCAAAGAGAAAATGTTCACATTTGTGTTTCTTGCATAACAGGACAGACGAAATGATACAATTTTGTTGTCAGTAAGAATGCACACGCATCGTCACGCATCCTCTTATTGGAACTGGACATGGTATTGAATCATCAATTTCCAAGCACATGTCAATGTAAGGATCCATCAGAATCATATTAGGGAACGTTTTGTTTATCTTCCTCTCGCTCAGTATATAAATCTGTCCGTTGACAGTTGTGCATCCAGTGTAAAATTTGTTGTCTATACATTCCTCCTGAAGGACGGTCCACTCATCAGTATCGACATCAAAGCGTAGAGCCCGACCTCCCAGTAGATAGAGGGCACCGTTCAGCTCGGTTGCGAGTAGATCGTAACTAAACAAAAAACGTACAGCAGTTATCTTATAAATATTGTTGTGTGTCCAACAACAATCCTTCTTGCTATACTCACCGGGGAAACGGTGAATAGGACACCACATCCCACTGGTCCACCTCCTGCCTGTATCTTTGAATTCCACTGTACACGTCTCCGTTCTCATCCAAACCGCAGGCCACGTAAATGCAAGGTCCCATAGTGGCGACGGCCGCCCTCTCCACGGCGCACACCATGGGACTCACGCTCTCCCATTCCTCTGCTCCCAACACCAGTCTTTCCACGTCGGCTATGAGTCCCTCGTCCAGGCTTCCACCAAACACAAATAGTTGGAGCTGGATGGATGCAGAGCAATGACTGTGCCTGGACTTCCTCAGCGCAGGACCGTCCACCCAATGCTCGGCACTGGACTGGTAGATGCTCACCCAGTCCACGCTGTACCACAAGACGTCCCTGAAGTAGCCTCCAGTCACAACTATATTGTCCCCTGAGAGCAAAGAATTGTGAGTTTGAAGATCTGAAAGATTTATATTCACTTATACGTAATTCATGGATCCCTTATAGCATATCTTGGAGATGTGTGCAATACGTCTCAAAAGTATTTGCTGTCAGATGTCATAAGACAAGTAGAAGATGTCTATAAGAAAAGTTTAATTGTGAATTGATGTAAAACTGCTCTTTGAAAGACATTTAACAAGCGTTTTAACACAGCAGATCTTAAGATCTTAAAGATGTTTTCGAAATGTACTTAATACGTTTATACCTACACACACCACAGAGTACTGTGTAAGACATTTCTTCTTCATGGGTGGATGGGATTGCCACCTTCCGCTATATGGATGAAATTGATAGAGCAACTGTGTGTCCTCTTCATGGGAACCGCCAAGAACAAACAAAGTTTCCCTTGAATGAATCCTAGGTACAGACCTGCCTGCACTCCAGCTGCTAGGCAGGTTCTCGTTTAGCCTACAAATGAGTTTGGCACGTGGGTCTGAGCTGTTGATCTTAGACAAAAGATCTGTAATGTACGGAAGACTCAAACACTCTGGCCTAACCAGACCCACCAGCTCCATAAAGTCGTCTTCTCGACCAGTTTCAAAAGTCGCCCAGCGAAGTGCCACGTCCAGGACCAAGTCTTCCCGTGAAGTGCTCAAGTTGTCGCTAGCAAGAAGATCAGCGATACTGTCTTTGGAAAGGGACATGAGGTCTTGCTCAGAAGCTATGGCGGGTAGGTGAGTCAAAACTACCTCACGGGCCACGGCGTACAGCTCCAGACAGCCCAGCTGCCAGGCATAGGCCATCATGCCCAAACAGTTACTTACATGGAGTTGTCTTTCCAAAAATTTACAGCACAGACGTCGAGCTCTGTCCAGCTGGAGAAAGTCCGCTGCCTCTAGAACATCAAGGACATTCTTGCTATCCAAAGACAGCTTCAAATTCTTTGTGAACTCCATCAGAGTTCTAAACTGATGCAGTCCGACGCCTCTGATCTCGATGTGCCTTCTGTTGCTCTCCCGACCACCACCGAAGAACAAAGCTCGGAAGTAAGGACTCAGCATGGCCAGATGATGGCGGGACACAAAGAACGCTTCTCCTTCCACCTGAAGCACTGCGTCGGGAACTACATCATCCTCATTCCCCTTAACGTGTGCTTTTGGGTCAGTTTCAAGGCCAAGATCATAGCTTACTTCTTGCTTTCCACAAGCCATGACTGTGTTTCCAGCACTCTTCCCTGTGCATCACGTGACCTCTCGTTGTGTGAACGGGGTCAACATGTACAGGGAAACAAGCTAAGTATATCTCTGGTACTGTGTTACAAAGACAAGCGTCTAATTTTGACATCAACATTTTGAACTGCTCGTCTTGCATGGCCTCAATGAAACCTGATATACTGCGCTCTTTTCACAAATTTGTGTTATATGTTTTAGATTTCTGAGATGGTTTCAAAGATGACGTTAGTCTAAACATGTGTGGTTTCTTAATATCACTGCATTTACCTTAAGGCACAGGCTAAGAATTATACTTCAAGAGTAGAATCTTTGTTGTAATATACATGTGATGCTGTCAACAAAACACAAGGGGTCAATGTTGGACACCTCAAAGGTCTTCAAACTAAACATCAACATTATTCACCACACATATTAAAAGCTAAAAAAATTTTCAATAAAAGTCGCAAATTATAAACAACCGAAAACAAGTCTCAAACAATAATTATAATTCAATAGATAGATGCACATGAATTTGGAAATGTTCTATTTGCCTTCCACAAGGTCAAAAATGCCAATCTTGTTCCATGTCTTGTGTATATACATTTATATATATATATATATATTCCTGTTAGTTGTAACATTTATTCACTTTTTCCTTCCAAAATTTGTTTAAACATGTATGTTGAATAAACAACATTTTTCCCTCAACAAAACAAATGAAATAAGAATAATGAATAAATTTATACATTTAATAATTTTGCTCATATTGTGTTTAGTGGTTTTGTTCTATTATTTGATGTTTTTCTTCTATTTGACTCAATAGTTAAGAAAAGTATAGATCTGATATTTTATTGTAAAGCACGAGTGTCAATTAGAGGTGTGTAAAATAAAAAATTAACTAAAATATTTACACATTTTCTATTAAAGTTCAACAAAATATTACCCTCTTTCCCGTCGGAGAATCGAACCCTATCCTCCTGTGTTATCAATCACAACAATACAGTAGATTATAGTTTAATGTCATACAGTGAACAATTAAAGCTTGTGTAAATAAACAAACACAATTTTTGAAAATGTTTTCCTGTACCTCATTGAGTCGAACATTGTGCTCACAACTCATGTTCTCGTATTATAGTTGTATACGTTACATTATAGTTAAAGAAAAATCAAAAGCTGAAAAAATATAGCTACATTCTACGTAGTTTTGAATGAAACGGTATGAAAAATGTGTAAATATTCCGTAAATTCTGAATCTAAACTAAATACTGTACATACAGGACTTGTAATTCTGTAAACAAACCACAAGGTCAATGTTGGAAAAAAATGTTTTAAACCACCTGTTGAATCCAAGAATGTTTCAGAATGAAGTTTAAGAATGTTAAATGATTCCTTATTTGTACAATACTTCGGATAAAATAATCTGCTTAACAAATCATTTTTTATAAAAATGAGTTTTCGGTGGTCACTTCAGAGCAACGCCAAAGTTACTCTAAAAATTACTTATGTTATATCTTTCAATCGGTTTTATATCTTAATATTAATTTTGTTTTGGGGAAATGCACCCTTAAGTAATTAAGTTAATTTATTATTACAGACATCATTTATCTCTACTAGACCTACGGCTATTAGCATTGATAACTAAATCTATTGAACAATTCTGTTTCCGCATTATCTCTGTTAGTAACAAATCAATCAATGTAAATGTAACCTCATAGAAGCAAAAACAATCTGAAATTAACAATTAAACACACATCACCAAATCAGGATATTCCGTTGCACCACGTTATAAATGACTTCATACATTTTTTTTAATTTTTTTGGGAAAATAGGGCATAAACAGCAGAAGTTGAACCCTCAACACTACCTTGGCATGAACCATCGTCCCTAAAGAAAATTCAGTCTTTTTCATCTATAGAACAGCAGAAATTAACTAAAGTAATTCCCACATCTAAGCCTACAACATGCCTCCTTGATTCTACATCCACTAAACTACTCAAAAAGTTATTACCAATTGCCATAGAACCCATTCATAATATTACTTACTCATCACTAATCCTAGGCCATGTCTCAAGACGGCTCCCAATAACCCTTTATAAAGAACTAGGAAAGTAACGCCGATTTACAATCTCCCTTGATTCTAGAAAAGGCAGTTTACTCATCTGTGCTCCTTCTTACAAAATAATGATATGCTTGAAAATATAAGTCTTGCTTCAAGTCGTATCACAGTACAAATAATGCACGGGTTAAAATAATGAAAGGCCTGCTCATAGCTTTCACTACTGGTACTGCTTGACCGTAGTGCTGCGTTCATTACTGTAGACCACAACGTTTTACCAGATCGCCTGCAGAATAACACCGGTATTCAGGGACAGGCATTTAAATGGTCTGAATCCTATTTATCCGACCGATACAAATTAGTCCATCTAAAAGGGAAATCTTCAAATCTTACACAAGTAAATTACGGATTACAATAATGATGGGTTCTGGGCCTATACTGTTCGCTATATACATGCTGATCCTTGTTAATATTCCTCTACACCGTTGCAACCTTCCATTTAATAAAACTGCCAGAGTGCATCATAAAACTGTGGAGGTCCAAGAATTTTCTAATTCAAACTTTCTACTTACTGGAATAAAAAACATGTAATATATCAAACTACAATTTGAAACTAGAAGGCTGCACTGCCAGGGTAAATAGTAAATCTAGAAAATACGATCACATAACCCAAGTTTTAAAAACTTTACACTTTACACCCATGAAATATTGTATAGATAATGTAGTGCTGATTACTTACAAAGCTTTAAATGGTTTAACATGCGTAACGGAGCTTGTATCGTGCTACCACCCATACTGCTCTCTAAGATCCCAAAACTCTTTTAATAGGACCCAGAATACATGAATCCCCAGAGGGGTAAAGGGTTCTCATCTGATGGAGCGGAAGTACTTTCTCACTTCATATATCAGCTTTGTGAAAGCGATTTATTCAAACAGCAATGAAACAATACATTCATAATCCAGCAAATTTACGCTGACTTTAGGCATTTTTAAGACCAAAATCTTACATATTCCACACATCAAATCCCACCAGTCAAAAAACAAATAAAAAATGCTGAAATCAAAATAAAATTACAAGTATATCACATGTGTAAACAGGACACTGTTCCTTCAGAACACACAGACTCACTTCTTCTACCTTTAAAGTGGACTTTAAAACAAAGCAACCTTCCCTGTAACCGGGACATATTTTATATCAAATACATCTGTAGGCTATTGAGATAACAGCAGTCACGTTTTGTTCGCTTTCCAGTCGTTATTTAGGTTGAGGTTTGGCACTGCATTTCTTTTGTAAAATGAAACACAAGTCCTCCTCTGCTTGAATAAACACATTCCAATCACTTCATTTGTATGCATATATCGATAGGTTGTTAAGAAACATACTATAACAAAAAAATATTGCAGCATTTTGGGCACCATTCATTGATCATTCGCTTACTGCATACTCCGGTTTTTACTCCTTGAGTACGCTTTCTTGGTGGGAACAAGGTTTAAAAGCTATACGACAGACATAAAGTCAGTTCAATGTGTTCTGCTATAGTTTTAATTCAACAAAAATTTTAACAAAACTGAAAGTACTGACATCTATACTTAACGTCTATTTGTTGAAGCTTTGGTTTTATCTGAGACAAATGAAACAAACCCTGACTAACATTTGTCTGTTACATAAAACAAAATAAATGCTAGAATGTCGGTTCCAGATAAAGGCGTAAAACTGACTCCGAGAACTTATGGCATAGTTTAACCTCCAATGCATAAAAACACTCAATATGCAACGTAGTAACAGCAGCAAAAAAACAGACTGACAGCAGATGACGCAAACAAAACTAAAGCTGTGCTCTGATATAACTTCACATCACAACCCCATGATATCATCACGGAAGACCAGTCGGCAATTTATTCGTAACACACTCACGCACACACACGCAACATGCGGCCGAACGCTAGCGCTCTCTGTCGCCTCTTAGTGTCCTCGCGCTCCACTGCAGCGTTCACTCATCGTCGAAGGTCTGTTGGAGCAGAAAGTTGGCAGCAAGGTTTTCGTTTTTCTCGCAGGCGAAATAAGCTTGAATGACGAGTCCCTCTGGGAAACCAAGCGCTTTTAACTGCGAAAGAGAAAACAGTATAATCGGCATATAAACTATTAGCATCAATTTTTAAATATAAATAAGTTATAAGCTATTGCAATCCAAAACATCACAAGCGATGCAAGCACAGTCTAATTTTAATCTTTTGTTCAGCTAAATTACACTATTCATTTCCAAACCAAAGATCAAAACCAGTGCTAGCACACCCTCTCGATCGCTTCCTTTTCCTGTGGCGTGACCTGGATGTAGTTTGTCTGTGGTGCGCTTGGGGCTTCTGCAGCTCCCTCCTCCCCGCCTTGCGGCTCGTTCAACATCTGTACGAACCGTTCCTGGTGCTGCGTAATTTGCTGCAGAACAACTAAACGTTACATCTACACTGAGCCTCCAGATGCACTGTAAAGATGGGATGTGTTAAGCTACTGCCAACCTGCAGGAGTTGCGGGTTGTCTCGCCCGAGCTGTTGCAGGAGAGCAGGTAAGAGGGCAGGGTTCTGCTGGATAATCTGTCGCATCTGCTGGAACTGGGGCTGGTTCCTCAGAAACTCCAGCGGGTTTCCGGACACCGGCGTGGATCCGGATTCAGCGCCTGTTCACAGTGTAGAAAGGGCTGGTCCAAGATAGCGATGGACTAAATTTTGTTCTGTTTTGCTGGCTGTAAAACATTCTTCTTTTTTTCTTAAACCAAGTGACTCCGCCTTTTACATTTAAACCCTGTGGCATGAGCTGTGTTACCAAAATTATATCAATCCAGATTTAGATGATATGTATCAGCTGTGAGTCGATCACGACCATGTGTCTGTTTCTATAAAGAAGGAACACAAATGGCACTCACTCGCTGTGGCAGGTGGTGGCTGAGGTCGCTGTGGTGCTGCTGGGGGGGTGGGGTTAGATGGAGGGGTGGGGTTAGATACGGGGGCGGGTCGCACTACTTCCTGGGGTGGCTGCTCGGACTCTGTGGGTATACCCTTCGGAAGCAAATTTCACCCATTTGAACCTTGACAATTTTCCTATTTAATATCTTAGTTTACTTAATAGTTCATTAATCTTTAAGTTTATAATCTCTCACCATAAGTAGATATTCAACCGCTCTGTCTGGGTTGTTGAAACTGGCTCGTAAGGCGGCGATCACCTGTTCTCTCTCATATCCCATCAACATGATCTCTGTCACTAAATTCTCATAGGCTTGACCAGTAACTGATAGACACAAGCAATACAGAAAGAATGTTAGTAAAGTCACAATCATTTTCACATAAAAATCACCCCAAACGTACCTAAAATTGAAGCAGCTGCTTCTAGCAGACCTAATTCATCCTCAAGACTGCAGAAAACACAACCAATATGTAAAAGGCGTTTAAGATATTGCTATGTTTGGTAATTTTTTTTAAAATGGCATTAACAACCAACATTGAAATATTTCAAATCTACCTGGCCTCTGATTGAGCGATGGCCTGGTTCTCTTCTTCTGAGACTGGTTCTGGAGCCCCCTCAACCGGTTCTGTGGATTCCGCAACAGCATCGGAGGCCACAGGAGGTGTTGTGACGGGTGGAGCAGGCGGTTCCACTGATGGTGCTGGATCTGCCGGAGAAGGAGTTGGGTTGGATACAGGCACTGTGGGGGTCGTGGATGGAACGTCAGGAGGTGATGGAGAAAGGATAGAGAGTTCTGCGACAGGGACGCTAACTGTTGCTGGAGGAGCTTGAGGAGGTGAAGAGGATTTAGGCTGTAGAGACAAAAATACAACTGCACAGAGAACTATAGAAACCTGCAAATAAACTTTATTGGTGACTTCATAAAAAAATATATTGGGACTGGTTGAGAGATGGAGTCTTACAATAAGAGATTTACTGATGTAGGTTTTTCTATAACCAAACTGATCTTAGAGGGAAGCCGATTTTGTTGGGCATTTAAGGGCCAATATCTTGAAGTTTTAACCTTTATTTGCTTGCTAAAATGTCACACTATTAAAACTCTAATATAAACAATCGAATCTTAACTTTGTGTACTGCGCAATATTAAAATAAAAATATATCTAAAGTTAACTGGCTAAGAATTAAATATAAAAAATTATATGCATGGTTACACAGCCTTGTATGCAAGGACACTGCTAAACCCTTTGTGATATCAGCCATCTAAGGATGATCCAATCAATGGTACGGAGATCACTACTGGCCGATAATCACATTCTAAGAATCGATTGGTACTCGCTAAACTTGGCCGATCTTATAAACCCATATCCATTGATGAAATCAAAGCGTGAGGACGCACATGATGAGTGGGGTTGTAAATGTTTTGAAGCTGCGACCCCATTGTAAAGCCTTTTAAAATCTTTACTGTAGAATGAATACGTTTTGTAATCATTTAGTATTCTGTAAAAATAATAGCTACATTATATTCATTATAAAAAAAAACTTACAAAAATGCTACATCTATAGTATTATTTTATCCGAAAAAGATTAACAGTGATCAGAGAACTTACACACCAGTTATATAAACTTGAAGCAACAGAATCAGCGTTGGTATCGAACGATCACAATCACAAAAAATCGGTACTCGGTATCCGTGGCTAAAACCTGGTCAGAGCATCCCTACTGACATCCTTGACAGACATTAGACAGCTTTTAATAAATGCGCAACATAAATATCTAGTCATTAGTCTGTAAATATCACTTTAAGTGAGTGTTACTTAACATGGATATCGGTTGATGCCGAAATATTCTAAAATGTTACAAATATAGTCCCAGTCTATCTCTAATAACAATCAAAGAGATTTCTCTGATTTATGAATTTTAAATTTACTTGTATGTTTGAAAACATCTCGATGCTGAAAACAAAGTGATGTTTTAAGTCTTACCTTTGTCACCATCACCACCACGAAGTTCTTCTCATCTATTTTGTATTCTTTTAGAGGTATGTCGTCGTTCAATATTTTACCTTTTTTTTAAACAAGAGATGATAAAATAAAACTTTTTTACAATTTGTATTGACACCAAGAAAACTTTTCAAAAACACAAACTTGCAGATAACAAACCAGCATAGATGAGTTTTTGACCCACGGCTGGAAAAGAATCTTTTCCCTTTTCTGCTTCGATCTTCTCTTTAAGAGCTTTAACCTGTTAAAAATAAAATCATTATGTTATTAAATTTAAAATACTCAATCTTAAATAAAAAAACATTTGTAACTGTCAAAACAAAACAAAAAGTAACATTATACAACAACAACACCATGTCAGAAAGTCAATCTTGAGACACAATGATGTCACAAAGTAACACTCTTCAGTCACAATGATGTCACAAAGTAACACTCTTCAGTCACAATGACGTCACAAAGTAACACTCTTCAGGTACAAGGATGTCACCAAGTAACACTCTTGAGTCACAATGATGTCCCAAAGTAACACTCTTGAGTCACAATGATGTCACAAAGTAACACTCTTGAGTCACAATGAAGTCACAAAGTAACACTCTTGAGTCACAATGATGTCACAAAGTAACACTCTTGAGTCACAATGATGTCACAAAGTAACACTCTTGAGTCACAATGATGTCACAAAGTAACACTCTTCAGTCACAATGATGTCACAAAGTAACACTCTTCAGTCACAATGATGTCCCAAATTAACACTCTTCAGTCACAATGATGTAACAAAGTAACACTCTTGAGTCACAATGATGTCACAAAGTAACACACTTGAGTCACAATGATGTCACAAAGTAACACTCTTGAGTCACAATGATGTCACAAAGTAACACTCTTCAGTCACAATGATGTCACAAAGTAACACTCTTCAGTCACAATGACGTCACAAAGTAACACTCTTCAGTCACAATGACATCAAAAAGTAACACTCTTGAGTCACAATGATGTCACAAAGTAACACTCTTGAGTCACAATGATGTCACAAAGTAACACACTTGAGTCACAATGATGTCACAAAGTAATACTCTTGAGTCACAATGATGTCACAAAGTAACACACTTGAGTCACAATGATGTCACAAAGTAACACTCTTGAGTCACAATGATGTCACAAAGTAACACTCTTCAGTCACAATGATGTCACAAAGTAACACTCTTCAGTCACAATGACGTCAAAAAGTAACACTCTTTAGTCGCAATGATGTCACAAAGTAACACTCTTGATTCGCAATGATGTCACAAAGTAACACTCTTGAGTCGCAATGATGTCACAAAGTAACACTCTTGAGTCACAATGATGTCACAAAGTAACACTCTTCAGTCACAATGATGTCACAAAGTAACACTCTTGAGTCACAATGATGTCACAAAGTAACACTCTTCATTCACAATGATGTCCCAAAGTAACACTCTTCAGTCACAATGATGTCACAAAGTAACACTCTTGAGTCACAATGATGTCACAAAGTTACACTCTTCATTCACAATGATGTCACAAAGTAACACTCTTCAGTCACAATGATGTCACAAAGTAACACTCTTGAGTCACAATGATGTCACAAAGTAACACTCTTGAGTCACAATGATGTCACAAAGTAACACTCTTCGGTCACAATGATGTCACAAAGTAACACTCTTCGGTCACAATGATGTCACAAAGTAACGCTTTTCAGTCACAATGATGTCAAAAAGTA
This sequence comes from Triplophysa yarkandensis, assembly GCA_033220385.1. Classification (NCBI taxonomy): domain Eukaryota; kingdom Metazoa; phylum Chordata; class Actinopteri; order Cypriniformes; family Nemacheilidae; genus Triplophysa; species Triplophysa yarkandensis. The sequence goes on along the minus strand of CM065671.1, from coordinate 17,312,945 downwards.
ACACTCTTCAGTCACAATGATGTCACAAAGTAACACTCTTCAGGTACAAGGATGTCACCAAGTAACACTCTTGAGTCCCAATGATGTCCCAAAGTAACACTCTTGAGTCACAATGATGTCACAAAGTAACACTCTTGAGTCACAATGACGTCACAAAGTAACACTCTTGAGTCACAATGATGTCACAAAGTAACACTCTTCAGTCACAATGATGTCACAAAGTAACACTCTTGAGTCACAATGATGTCACAAAGTAACACACTTGAGTCACAATGATGTCACAAAGTAACACACTTGAGTCACAATGATGTCACAAAGTAACACTCTTGAGTCACAATGATGTCACAAAGTAACACTCTTCAGTCACAATGATGTCACAAAGTAACACTCTTCAGTCACAATGACGTCAAAAAGTAACACTCTTGAGTCACAATGAAGTCACAAAGTAACACTCTTGAGTCACAATGAAGTCACAAAGTAACACTCTTGAGTCACAATGATGTCACAAAGTAACACTCTTGAGTCACAATGATGTCACAAAGTAACACTCTTGAGTCACAATGATGTCACAAAGTAACACTCTTCAGTCACAATGATGTCACAAAGTAACACTCTTCAGTCACAAAGTAACACTCTTGAGTCATAATGATGTCACAAAGTAACACTCTTCAGTCCCAATGATGTCACAAAGTAACACTCTTGAGTCACAATGATGTCACAAAGTAACACTCTTCAGTCACAATGATGTCACAAAGTAACACTCTTCAGTCACAATGACGTCAAAAAGTAACACTCTTGAGTCGCAATGATGTCACAAAGTAACACTCTTGATTCGCAATGATGTCACAAAGTAACACTCTTGAGTCGCAATGATGTCACAAAGTAACACTCTTGAGTCACAATGATGTCACAAAGTAACACTCTTCATTCACAATGATGTCACAAAGTAACACTCTTCAGTCACAATGATGTCACAAAGTAACACTCTTGAGTAACAATGATGTCACAAAGTAACACTCTTCATTCACAATGATGTCCCAAAGTAACACTCTTCAGTCACAATGATGTCACAAAGTAACACTCTTGAGTCACAATGATGTCACAAAGTTACACTCTTCATTCACAATGATGTCACAAAGTAACACTCTTCAGTCACAATGATGTCACAAAGTAACACTCTTGAGTCACAATGATGTCACAAAGTAACACACTTGAGTCACAATGATGTCACAAAGTAACACTCTTGAGTCACAATGATGTCACAAAGTAACACTCTTCAGTCACAATGATGTCACAAAGTAACACTCTTCAGTCACAATGACGTCAAAAAGTAACACTCTTGAGTCGCAATGATGTCACAAAGTAACACTCTTGATTCACAATGATGTCACAAAGTAACACTCTTGAGTCGCAATGATGTCACAAAGTAACACTCTTGAGTCACAATGATGTCACAAAGTAACACTCTTCATTCACAATGATGTCACAAAGTAACACTCTTCAGTCACAATGATGTCACAAAGTAACACTCTTGAGTCACAATGATGTCACAAAGTAACACTCTTCATTCACAATGATGTCCCAAAGTAACACTCTTCAGTCACAATGATGTCACAAAGTAACACTCTTGAGTCACAATGATGTCACAAAGTAACACTCTTGAGTCACAATGATGTCACAAAGTAACACTCTTCAGTCACAATGATGTCACAAAGTAACACTCTTGAGTCACAATGACGTCACAAAGTAACACTCTTGAGTCACAATGACATCACAAAGTAACACTATTCAGTCACAATGATGTCACAAAGTAACACTCTTCAGTCACAATGATGTCACAAAGTAACACTCTTCAGTCACAATGACGTCACAAAGTAAAACTCTTGAGTCACAATGACATCACAAAGTAACACTATTCAGTCACAATGATGTCACAAAGTAACACACTTGAGTCACAATGATGTCACAAAGTAACACTCTTCAGTCACAATGATGTCACAAAGTAACACTCTTCAGTCACAATGACGTCACAAAGTAACACTCTTCAGTCACAATGACGTCAAAAAGTAACACTCTTGAGTCACAATGAAGTCACAAAGTAACACTCTTGAGTCACAATGATGTCACAAAGTAACACTCTTCAGTCACAATGATGTCACAAAGTAACACTCTTCAGTCACAATGATGTCACAAAGTAACACTCTTCAGTCACAATGATGTCACAAAGTAACACTCTTCAGTCACAAAGTAACACTCTTGAGTCACAATGATGTCACAAAGTAACACTCTTGAGTCACAATGATGTCACAAAGTAACACTCTTGAGTCACAATGATGTCACAAAGTAACACTCTTCAGTCACAATGATGTCACAAAGTAACACTCTTCAGTCACAATGATGTCCCAAAGTAACACTCTTCAGTCACAATGATGTCACAAAGTAACACTCTTGAGTCACAATAACGTCACAAAGTAACACACTTCAGTCACAATGATGTCACAAAGTAACACTCTTCAGTCACAATGATGTCACAAAGTAACACTCTTCAGTCACAATGATGTCACAAAGTAACACTCTTGAGTCACAATGATGTCACAAAGAAACACTCTTGAGTCACAATGACGTCACAAAGTAACACTCTTCAGTCACAATGATGTCACAAAGTAATACTCTTCAGTCACAATGATGTCACAAAGTAACACTCTTCAGTCACAATGATGTCACAAAGTAACACACTTGAGTCACAATGATGTCACAAAGTAACACACTTGAGTCACAATGATGTCACAAAGTAACACTCTTGAATCACAATGGTGTCACAAAGTAACACTCTTGAGTCACAATGATGTCACAAAGTAACACTCTTCAGTCACAAAGTAACACTCTTCAGTCACAATGATGTCACAAAGTAACACTCTTCAGTCACAAAGTAACACTCTTCAGTCACAATGATGTCACAAAGTAACACTCTTGAGTCACAATGATGTCACAAAGTAACACTCTTCAGTCACAATGATGTCACAAAGTAACACTCTTCAGTCACAATGATGTCACAAAGTAACACTCTTGAGTCACAATGACGTCACAAAGTAAACCTGTTGAGTCACAATGACGTCACAAAGTAAAACTCTTGAGTCACAATGATGTCACAAAGTAACACTCTTCAGTCACAATGACGACACAAAGTAACACTCTTCAGTCACAATGATGTCACAAAGTAACACTCTTCAGTCACAAAGTAACACTCTTCAGTCACAATGGTGTCACAAAGTAACACTCTTGAGTCACAATGATGTCACAAAGTAACACTCTTGAGTCACAATGACGTCACAAAGTAAAACTCTTGAGTCACAATGATGTCACAAAGTAACACTCTTCAGTCACAATGACGACACAAAGTAACACTCTTCAGTCACAATGATGTCACAAAGTAACACTCTTCAGTCACAAAGTAACACTCTTCAGTCACAATGGTGTCACAAAGTAAACCTCTTGAGTCACAATGACGTCACAAAGTAAAACTCTTGAGTCACAATGACATCACAAAGTAACACTATTCAGTCACAATGACGACACAAAGTAACACTCTTCAGTCACAATGATGTCACAAAGTAACACTCTTCAGTCACAAAGTAACACTCTTCAGTCACAATGGTGTCACAAAGTAACACTCTTGAGTCACAATGATGTCACAAAGTAACACTCTTGAGTCACAATGACGTCACAAAGTAAAACCCTTGAGTCACAATGACATCACAAAGTAACACTATTCAGTCACAATGACGTCACAAAGTAACACTCTTCAATCACAATGGTGTCACAAAGTAACACTCTTGATTCACAATGATGTCACAAAGTAACACTCTTCAGTCACAATGATGTCACAAAGTAACACTCTTGAGTCACAATGATGTCACAAAGTAACACTCTTCAGTCACAAAGTAACACTCTTCAGTCACAATGATGTCACAAAGTAACACTCTTCAGTCACAATGATGTCACAAAGTAACACTCTTCAGTCACAATGATGTCACAAAGTAACACTATTCAGTCACAATGATGTCACAAAGTAACGCTTTTCAGTCACAATGACGTCACAAAGTAACACTCTTCAGTCCCAATGATGTCACAAAGTAACACTCTTCAGGTACAATGATGTCACCAAGTAACACTCTTGAGTCACAATGATGTCACAAAGTAACACTCTTGAGTCACAATGAAGTCACAAAGTAACACTCTTGAGTCACAATGATGTCACAAAGTAACACTCTTGAGTCACAATGAAGTCACAAAGTAACACTCTTGAGTCACAATGATGTCACAAAGTAACACTCTTGAGTCACAATGATGTCACAAAGTAACACTCTTGAGTCACAATGATGTCACAAAGTAACACTCTTGAGTCACAATGATGTCACAAAGTAACACTCTTGAGTCACAATGATGTCACAAAGTAACACTCTTGAGTCACAATGAAGTCACAAAGTAACACTCTTCAGTCACAATGAAGTCACAAAGTAACACTCTTGAGTCACAATGATGTCACAAAGTAACACTCTTCAGGTACAATGATGTCACCAAGTAACACTCTTGAGTCACAATGATGTCACAAAGTAACACTCTTGAGTCACAATGATGTCACAAAGTAACACTCTTGAGTCACAATGATGTCACAAAGTAACACTCTTCAGTCACAATGATGTCACAAAGTAACACTCTTGAGTCACAATGACGTCACAAAGTAAAACCCTTGAGTCACAATGACATCACAAAGTAACACTATTCAGTCACAATGACGTCACAAAGTAACACTCTTCAATCACAATGACGACACAAAGTAACACTCTTCAGTCACAATGGTGTCACAAAGTAACACTCTTGAATCACAATGGTGTCACAAAGTAACACTCTTGATTCACAATGATGTCACATAGTAACACTCTTCAGTCACAATGATGTCACAAAGTAACACTCTTGAGTCACAATGATGTCACAAAGTAACACTCTTCAGTCACAAAGTAACACTCTTCAGTCACAATGATGTCACAAAGTAACACTCTTCAGTCACAATGATGTCACAAAGTAACACTCTTCAGTCACAATGAGGTCACAAAGTAACACTATTCAGTCACAATGATGTCACAAAGTAACGCTTTTCAGTCACAATGACGTCACAAAGTAACACTCTTCAGTCCCAATGATGTCACAAAGTAACACTCTTCAGGTACAATGATGTCACCAAGTAACACTCTTGAGTCACAATGATGTCACAAAGTAACACTCTTGAGTCACAATGAAGTCACAAAGTAACACTCTTCAGTCACAATGATGTCACAAAGTAACACTCTTGAGTCACAATGAAGTCACAAAGTAACACTCTTGAGTCACAATGATGTCACAAAGTAACACTCTTGAGTCACAATGATGTCACAAAGTAACACTCTTGAGTCACAATGATGTCACAAAGTAACACTCTTGAGTCACAATGATGTCACAAAGTAACACTCTTGAGTCACAATGAAGTCACAAAGTAACACTCTTCAGTCACAATGAAGTCACAAAGTAACACTCTTGAGTCACAATGATGTCACAAAGTAACACTCTTCAGGTACAATGATGTCACCAAGTAACACTCTTGAGTCACAATGATGTCACAAAGTAACACTCTTGAGTCACAATGATGTCACAAAGTAACACTCTTGAGTCACAATGATGTCACAAAGTAACACTCTTCAGTCACAATGAAGTCACAAAGTAACACTCTTGAGTCACAATGATGTCACAAAGTAACACTCTTCAGTCACAATGAAGTCACAAAGTAACACTCTTGAGTCGCAATGATGTCACCAAGTAACACTCTTGAGTCACAATGATGTCACAAAGTAACACTCTTGAGTCACAATGATGTCACAAAGTAACACTCTTGAGTCACAATGATGTCACAAAGTAACACTCTTGAGTCACAATGAAGTCACAAAGTAACACTCTTGAGTCACAATGAAGTCACAAAGTAACACTCTTCAGGTACAATGATGTCACCAAGTAACACTCTTGAGTCACAATGATGTCACAAAGTAACACTCTTGAGTCACAATGATGTCACAAAGTAACACTCTTGAGTCACAATGATGTCACAAAGTAACACTCTTGAGTCACAATGAAGTCACAAAGTAACACTCTTGAGTCACAATGATGTCACAAAGTAACACTCTTCAGTCACAATGAAGTCACAAAGTAACACTCTTGAGTCGCAATGATGTCACCAAGTAACACTCTTGAGTCACAATGATGTCACAAAGTAACACTCTTGAGTCACAATGATGTCACAAAGTAACACTCTTGAGTCACAATGATGTCACAAAGTAACACTCTTGAGTCACAATGATGTCACAAAGTAACACTCTTGAGTCACAATGATGTCACAAAGTAACACTCTTGAGTCACAATGATGTCACAAAGTAACACTCTTGAGTCACAATGATGTCACAAAGTAACACTCTTGAGTCACAATGATGTCACAATGTAACACTCTTGAGTCACAATGAAGTCACAAAGTAACACTCTTGAGTCACAATGATGTCACAAAGTAACACTCTTGAGTCACAATGATGTCACAAAGTAACACTCTTGAGTCACAATGATGTCACAGAGTAACACTCTTCAGTCACAAAGTAACACTCTTCAGTCACAATGATGTCACAAAGTAACACTCTTCAGTCACAATGATGTCACAAAGTAACACTATTCAGTCACAATGATGTCACAAAGTAACGCTTTCAGTCACAATGACGTCACAAAGTAACACTCTTCAGTCCCAATGATGTCACAAAGTAACACTCTTCAGGTACAATGATGTCACCAAGTAACACTCTTGAGTCACAATGAAGTCACAAAGTAACACTCTTGATTCACAATGATGTCACAAAGTAACACTCTTGAGTCACAATGATGTCACAAAGTAACACTCTTGAGTCACAATGATGTCACAAAGTAACACTCTTGAGTCACAATGATGTCACAAAGTAACACTCTTCAGTCACAATGATGTCACAAAGTAACACTCTTCAGTCACAATGATGTCACAAAGTAACACTCTTGAGTCACAATGATGTCACAAAGTAACACTCTTGAGTCACAATGATGTCACAAAGTAACACTCTTCAGTCACAATGATGTCACAAAGTAACACTCTTGAGTCACAATGATGTCACAAAGTAACACTCTTGAGTCACAATGATGTCACAAAGTAACACTCTTGAGTCACAATGATGTCACAAAGTAACACACTTGAGTCACAATGACGTCACAAAGTAACATTTGACAATCACGTCATAACATTCCTCGCTCACACGGTCGGAGGCCTCGGCGTCTCCCCGCTCGCGGTTCTGTACTCCGGTGGGTTCGGAGGGCCACAGCCTCGCACACTTACCGTCAGTTCCTCGTCCATGAGAACTTTGAAGGTCTGCTGCTGCAGGGTTTTCAGTGTGACCGTCAGCATCGTGACAGACTCGTGCAGAGAGAGAGGAGATGTGACTCAGCGCTCTTCTGGAGATGTGATGAAGATGATGATGATGAAGATGTCCTGAGCTCGAGATGTTATGGAATCACGCCATCTACTTGCTGAGCGGGACAACACACTTCTGTCGGAACTTTGTTGGTCTTGGAGTTCGGAACCAGATGTAAATAAGATTTTAAGTTTAGATCAAAATGTTTTTTATTGGGTCATGAACAATTTATTGGATCGGAATACAAGTTTTGAAAGTGTTGAAATGTATTAACATATTTATTTTTAATTTTGTTGTGTTTAAGTAAAATGTAGTGATCAATATTTTTTTAATTTGAGAAACCTTACATTGATTTTGTTACATAAATCTTTGTAGATTTTGGACACATTGGAAATCATTTTTCTACATTTTAATTTTTGTTTTTGATAAACAAACAATTGTTATTTTTTCTACATATTTACAGATCTTGATGAACAGTCCTGTGGTTTCTAAAATATTTACAAAATTAATAATGTCTTAATACTTAAATATTTAATAACATGGGTTTTCTGAATAAAAAGAAAGTTGAGACACCAGATTAAAAATAAATCATTTATTTAAAAAAGTGCAAATCCAACAAACGACATTTTCCCCTGGCATGACTATGAGACGGAACAGGTAACCCAAACATTTATTAGTCTAACATTTCTTAGCTCTTATTATGAATGGGTGGGGAGGGGGGTGAAGCTCTTAGCAGCAAAACTAAAAGAAATCATTAAGTTATGGACACAAATGAACTAACACAAGGGGATGGGGCCAAAAAACACACAAAGAAAAATCAACCAATCAGAATAGATTCTGCTTATTCTAAGACATCAGGTCAAATTAAATCTGCTTCACAGCTCGTCTTTAGTGGGCGCCTCCTCCTCACCCTCCTCTTCCTCCTCCGAGGGCTCTTCTGTGTGTTCGTCCTCATCCGCCTCTTCATCTTCGTCTTCTTCCTCGTTATCGTCTTTTTTGCTCTTTTCCTCTTCCTCTTTTGCTTTCCTCTCTTCCTCTTCCTGTTGGTCCTTCATTTTCTTTTCTGGCCCCTGTACAAACATACAAGTGAACCCAGTGAGATGTACAGCACACACACTGACAAAGTTGGATTTTAATTGTTTAAAAGTCATAAATGCAAGCCCTTTGTGGCCATGGAAGGAATTATGTTACCTTGGTAACTCCCCAGGTGTCAGTGCCGAATTGTTCAGCCTCTTGAACATCGTCACTTATCAGAAAGTTATCGAATATGGTTCCAGATTTCACCTGCAAGGAGAATCAGCTTGAACATGCCATTTTTAAAGATGAAATGATATCAGAATCTATTGACCTATCTGCGGTCTTTAATGTGTGCAACTTTTGGATTGATATATGTTGATTAAGACTATGACTTTGTCTCAGCTTCAAAATTGACTTAAAACAGAATTTAAGCTCAATTCGTCCAAAAACAAACAGGATTAAAAAATGAAAGTGTGCAATAATGGCATGTAGGGTAAGTGTATTTGTGGCATTTTTGAGAAATGCAATACACACAATGACTTCATCTGAACTGTAGTAATGGTGTCTCTAACAAACCTGCCAAAGATCCAGTCCAAGAACTCCAATGTTGTCGAATTTATAAATGGAGTCATCTGCGGCATACTCTGGGTTGTCAATCTCAGGATGAACCCACTCGCCTTTGTAGTTTGGGTTATCAATTTGCTTTGGTTTCCACTCACCCTTCAAACACATGAAACTTAAGTCAAAAATCACATTTTCATCATGACTTTAAAACTTATCAAGCTTAAAGTTTCTTGATATGAAGTCCTAGTCCTTTATTTTTGCATCATGTTACATTGTAGTACCTTGTATTCTGGGTTTGGAATCATTGGAGGTTCCCATTCACCATCCATGTCCTCATCCCAGTCTTCTGGTTTCTGAGCATCAGGGTCGGGAATGTTCTCGGGTTTGTCCCATTCCTAATCAGCAAGAATATAAATGCATGGCTTCAAATGCACTGTTGCATTATTTTCATCGTCGATTCAATGTTGACTACACACCTCAGGTTTGGTGTCTTCTGGATCATCGATTTTGGCCCGATCGTCCCAATCCTCAGGCTTCTTGGCCTCTGGATCCTTGATCTTTTTGGCTGGCAGAATGTCCCAGTCTTCCTCCAGAGATCCAGATTCAACTTTCTCATTATCGATTTTGACTTCGTATGTCTGGTCCGGCCGAAGGATGAGCGTGTATAGATGCGTCAGTTCATCGTCCTGTTGAGTGAAGAAAATGGGAAACTTTACACATATTCTTGTTTGAGAAACCGACAGAAATGTAAGATTCATGCAGAAACTTACTTTGCATTTGATGTCCTTCTTGATCAGATGGTTTTGGCCTTTGTAGTTGAAGATGACATGGACTTTCTTTGTACTGTAGCCACAGATGTCAGGTCCTAAAAAAATGATTTACAAAGGTTTAAGTTTCCTGGAAAACACATGTTTGTTTTTAGGTGTAAAGATCTGAATCCTACCGAACATGATGTAGTATTTTGAGTCGCCGTGCATTTCCGCTTGGTCAAGATCGGCAGGGAAGACCTTGACGTAGCCACCGCCGCAGTCGATCTTCTGCTCGTGTTTCACTGTGAACTGGACCACCAGGGTTTTACCCTCATTGCTGAAGGCGTCAAAGCGGCTGGACAGGGCGTAAAAGCGAGCGTCCTGACTGGTTTGCAAACCTAAAGAGAGAAAGAGTCATCTTACATAATACAACATAGTGTCCTTGCTTTTTCACGTGACATTTGCATAAACGTTCAGGCTTCATTGACAAAATTCATTGAGCATGTAAAGTACAAGCGCTCACCTTTATCAAGCTCGGCATCACCGTAGAATTTTCCTGAGGTGAGCTTCCACTGGCCGTAGTCAGATTTGTGCTTCGATTCTGCCCATCGGCTTTTCCAACCATCTGAAATGTATTTCAACTCATTAATGAAAGGCTCAGCGATTTCCAAATGTGTTAATTCTGTCGTGAATTACTCAATCTCTAGTTGTTCCAAACCTGATTCAATGTCTTTGGTTTAACACGGTGAAAGATATTTGGATGAATGCTTGTAACCAAACACTTCTGGGCCCCTTTAACTACAACGGTGGCACAAATTACTTTTCTGGTCCTACATTCTTCAAAATATCTTTTAATAAAATATAACGTAAATTCCCTAAAACTGTAGTCAACAGGGTCGGTTACGAACATTTTTCCAATGATCTGTCTCTGTGACAATTATACAGATACAAAACAACTCAAATATAAGTACATGACGTAATTTTTAAGAAACGCAAAGAAAACGTAAAAAGCCTAAAATTACAAATTCATAATTAATATTTGATTAATTAACACAAGATAGAACGTGTTATAATGTTATAAATAAAGATTCAGATGACAAACACTCATGCAAAACACTTGAACCATAATGCAAACTATTGCTTTAATATTTTGCATTAGTTGCTTTAGTTGACATTCAGTTCAAATACACAAAATGAAAGTATGACGTGATTGCAAAAAAAATATTTAATGATTTATTAAACTCGCTAAAATAAACACAATAGAATAAAAACACTACGATGACGTCACTCGTGATAAAAGTCCCATTTACCTCCGTCCTGAAATTGTTCTTTAAAATACACGACAGCGTCGACACGGAAAGCCGCTGCAAATATAAGACAAACCGCCGCCTCGATCCTCATGTTTGTGTGTTTTATGGGATGTTTATTCAAGGAAAGATCTTCTTATAATAACGAGAGTCGCTTCTGGACTCTGAAGTACTGCCGTGTTCCTGCACAGATGGCCGACGCCGATTGGACGAGCGCTCGACCAATGGGACGGGACCACGAGTTGAAGCGTCAGCGCTGTGGTCAGTCACGTGATTTACGCGATGACTTAAGCAAAAAAAAACATTTAAATCAAAACAAAAATCATATTTTTTATTTTCTACAACATAATGCAAACTTGACATTTATTAACATTTATTCTCGTTTTAATCGCCATGTTTACAGTAAAATTGGGAAACAAATTACACAAAAGTATTATTTTGAATTTAAAATAAAAAAGATTTGTTTATTTATGTATCGTAAAAGTATGTTTATTGTTGAGTATATGTTGTCAGTAAATGTGTGTTTGCATGACGTCTTAACGCTTTTAAATCCTCAAGATTAAAATAAAATAGAATATTTGAAAATTATAAAAGTTTTGACTAAACAAACAAGATCATTTTTTTAAAAATAGCCTCCAGAGAAGGTCGAAGGAAATGATGAACTTTGAAGATGAATTGAGATGATCTATGATGTCTTCTGTTCATCTCTTCTGGATCTGATGTCATTATTTAAAACAAGAGAATCCACAGGAGCCACGCCCACCGGAAGTATCACAAGAGTTGACCCAATGAAGGGGCGGGCAATTGGATCTGGGAGGGTTGGCCACGCCCACAGCGTCCGTTACATCAGAGTTTAAATTGTGTTTGAATTTCCAGAGCGGGAAATCCTCTCAAGAAAATGACCATGCAGGGCAATTTCAACATATACAGGTAAGTTTTAATTTATTTTTGTTCTTTTTATTTGTATCATGTAGGCTATAATTTCATGAAAGCGGCATTACACAATATTATACAAACACTATTATACTTCAATACTAATATCAATAATAAAGTATCACAATACAAATATAACAGAAACTCCACAAATGTTTAACGTTTTATCCAGAATCGCAATACAAGTAAAATAGTAAGCATATGAATGCCTTGTTTTAACGCATAAATATTAACGCATAATTATAAACTTCAATACACTCTCTGTGTAACTTAATTTACCGCTTCATTGTCTCCTCGACTATTGTAAGTCGCTTTGGATAAAAGCGTCTGCTAAATGACTAAATGTAAATGTAAATATACAAAAACACATGCTAACATCGGTTATAATATTACAGTGCATCAAATTAAAAAACACATGATTAATACTTTGCTATTTTTAATATTTTTTAAACAGATAGTTTTAATCGACTACAGTCCTGCGTAAAAAACACTTGTGTATATTAGTATATTGCATCTGAGAAGTAAATTTGAGCATTTTTACAGATGAGTAAAGTGAAAGTGAAATTTGACAAAACGTGTTGACGTTTGAATACTCGCGCATGCGCGTTGTGACGCAGCGCTTAATGTGAAACACTTGACCGCCAGATGGCACAACTAACATTCAGACTAATTTGATTTTTTAAATGTTTCTTATCTTACGCATTACGATGGGTTGATAAAATAATAAAGAAGTTGTTTCATAAACTCACATGATTTGGGTTACATTTGACATAAAGTCAAGAGTCTATCAGTGCACACCTACAGTTTTCTCTGTAACCTCACTTACTTTTGGGATCTAGTGCCAAATAACATCAAGGTTCTTAAACTTAACATGTTTCCCAGCTAATAATTTCTGGTTCCCCTATAGTTTTGGGTCCCAGAACGTTCTCTTAATGTTAATTATGGGTTGCCAGAAGGTTCCTCTAACATTAGGTTTGGGTTCACATAACGTTCCTCTGACGTTAGGTTTGGGGTCCCCGAATGTTCCTCTAACATTAGGTTTGGGTTCCCAGAACGTTCTCTTAATTTTAGGTTTGGGTTCCCAGAACGTTCTCTTAATTTTAGGTTTGGGTTCCCAGAACGTTCCTCTAACGTTAGGTTTGGGTTCCCAGAACGTTCTCTTAATTTTAGGTTTGGGTTCCCAGAACGTTCCTCTAACGTTAGGTTTGGACCCCCACAACGTTCCCTCAACATTATGGTTTGGGTTCCCAGAACATTCTCCTTAATGTTAGGTTTGAGTTCCCAGAACGTTCCTCTAACATTAGGTTTGGGTTCCCAGAACGTTCCTCTAACATTAGGTTTGGGTTCCCAGAACGTTCCTCTAATGTTAGGTATGGGTTTCCAGAACGTTCCCTTAACGTTAGGTTTGGGTTCCCAGAACGTTCTCCTTACGTTAGGTTTGGGTTCCCAGAACATTCTCCTAACGTTAGGTTTGGGTTCCAAGAACGTTCCCCTAACAATAGGTTTGGGTTCCCAGAACGTTCTCCTTACGTTAGGTTTGGGTTCCCAGAACGTTATATTTCAAGTTTGGTTTTTTGTTAGCTTTAAAAAAAGTTTAGTTTAAAGATACCGCTAGTTTAGGTTGGTAAAACATTACTCTAACATTAGTATTACAATCTCCCACGTAAGTCTAACGCAAGTCTTACTTGTCCTAACGTTCCCTTAACATTGTTATGACCTACAGAACTGTTTAATACATATTTACTAAACCATACATTTTTATCCATCACCAATCCAATTAAAATAAGTAAGGTACAAATAATGTGGATAGTATATGGTAGATTCTACTATTAGCATAACCGTAATTTTCGATTTATTCACCTATATATAAGTTTTAAAAAAATTATAAAACTACAATGAAGTATAATTCCGACACGCTATTTAGATGTTAAATTAGATATTAAAAAAAGACCAGTAGCAAATGTTCCCATCTGGTTATTTTTAGGTTTCATTTGATAACCAAAAGACAACTTGAAGCGAACATTCCTTTACAGTTCTCTTCTGGCTACTTTAAAAAGAACAAATTGGGAGCATTCTTAGCAAGTTCTGTCTTGATTCCCAAAAAAATAACCAAATGGGAACGTTAGGGAAATGTTCTGTGTTTGCTGGGTTTGATCTAAGGTCAGTAATATTGTCAAAGATGGTGTATATAATTTTTATTGAAAGCTGCTAATATTAGTCAACTTTAATTTTAGTAATCAGGCAATATATCCCTCTAGAAAATCAATGAAAACAATGGTGTTTTCAGAAGACATAAGGAACATAATGTGTTTTTCTGTCCAGACTATCTGACACTTATATTAAGAACCACAAACAAGGTTGACTTAAAATCGTCACAAAACAGAATTTTCATTGCACATGAGGATATTCTACTAGATAATAACGGGCATTGTACAGGATGGATTCTGCATGTGAATATATCAACATAGCATCACATCACTCCCGAAAAGCCAGTTGTTAAGTCATTTTTGTGTGCTTTTTTTCCCTTTTACACATGCACGTAGCAAACAAATGAATTTGTTGTTTGTCATTATATTTCCACTTTCAGATGCTGTTTCTTGGTGTTCGTGTTGTTAATAAATACAGGTAAGAAAAGACACAGACAGCCAAGGGTTGATAAACAGTATTCATTTTGTCATATCAATATGGTCAATGCTTAACAAATTATTTATTCTATAAAGGAGATTTTTTGACAGATAGTAGAGGTCCGGATGGTCTGATAAGCAGGAAAGATCTTACAATTAGCTGTGTACATTCTTTCTTAATCATAAACATCTTACAGAAGTCTTCTAGAGGTCTATATAAAGTTTGAAATATCCAAGATGTATGAGAGATGAGCAAACTATGTCCTACAGCTGAGAATAGAAACCTCAAATAGACATGTGTCAGATGTGGGTGTGCTGTTAGGGATGAATCAAGAATTATTCAATCACACTTTTTGTCATGTTTACCACCTTTACGCAGAGGATTAATTAAAATGATTTCCTATGAATATTCCTGATTAAAACAACAACTTTTTTATTAACATTATCTTCTGTTTTCTAGCCTCATCAGACTGTATAACTGAAGGTTTTGAAGGAGACAGCATCCTCTTGCAGTGCATTCAAAGAAATGTTCAAATTTCAGAAGCAGAAATTGAGGTTCACTGGAGACACAATGACATCAGAAATGTTTATGATATAATACATACCAAGATTTCTCTGAAAGAACAGGACCCAGCGTATAAAGACAGAGCATCAGTTGAACTTGAGGAGTGCATTACTGGCAATTTCTCTCTGAAAATAGAAAATCTTCAGCAATCTGATGAAGGGATGTACCTTTGTTTTGTCCCATCTGTTAATGTTTTTCAGAATGTCTATCTGGTTGTCAAAGGTTTGTAATTCCTTCTCTTTTAGCAGATCTAGTAAGTTAATAAGTGTTTGTATAATTTTTATTCTTTATTTTCAGAACGGACTACTTTGTCAAAAACATCGTTCGAAACACACAGAGTCTGGTTAAGAAGTTGTGCAACACACACAAGACTGGGATTGGTCGTACATCTTATTCTTGTTACTGGGTTTATCCTGAAAATCATATAGTTTAACAATATTTTAAGTGACTTTTTATTATATAGATCGTTTCCTTTCCATGTCCATTTTCCATATACAGTTGTATAAAACGTAACAACTTTGCATTATATGAAACCAGACTTCCGATTAATACCAGCAAGGCTCCGCCAGGATCCAATCTGATGACATACATTATCACCAAAAAATATTTGTAAAAGTCGTCGGATTGTTCCAATTAGATATGTACAGTTTATTCGACTCCCTGCATAGATGCAGACATTTTCCACATGAGATTTCAAACTCTCGGGAGATCATAAGAGAGCACTTGGCAGCTTCCATACAAATTCTGTGTTTCAAATAAGCGAAGAGAAAACGCCTAAGCACCTTAAACAATATATATTTAAATTATATGTTGCTCTCTAACTTTATGGATAATGGAAAACAATGTACTTTTTGTAACAGTTGTGAGGAGTCTTTATGTCAACTGTTTGTTGATTGGCAGAGTGTCACTCATTTTTGGAAAGATAATTTTGTTGCTTTTTAATTTAAATTAATGTAATCTATTTTGTAAATTATTTTTTCTGGAAAGGCATTTCATTCATAAGTGTAGATTGTTAAAATCCCCTCTTTTATACCAAGTTTCTCCTACGTACTCCCTCTTTTAACAAAGTTTCTTAAAGTGCTGTACAAAGAAAATACTTTTTTGTTTGTAAAATACTGTGAATGTCTGTTTTTTGTTCTTTTTCTTTTTGCTGCTTTTATTTTATAGTATGTATATGTTAAATATTTGTAATCAATGATTAATTTATTTTGACTGACAGTTAAACTGACCATTCATGTCATCTTTCTAAATGGTTTACTTTATACGGTGTTAGAAAGAAAGAAAACACGGAAAATTGTCAAATAAACCAGAATGTAGGTGATCTTTGTGAAAAGCTGACAATCATTGTTCATTACAACAGGAAGAATTTTATTATTTATTATGTTGCCGTGCCTCATTTCTCATATTTTTTTGGTGATGTGAATAGTTTTATAAGTTGCTTGTGTTTTATTTGATACGAGTGATATGTGTGTTAGTAATATGGTTTTCATTGCACAAGGTGTCCCTTTTAAATGTGCAGTATTGTGTTGGTTTTGTGATCAGATGGAGACGGTCCCTGTCATGAGGAGCACAGATACACCAAGAATAATGCATATGGGTAATAATATTTGGTTTCATTTTATGTTTAAGTCTTGTCGATTATTGTGTGGTTAATGTGACACTCATGTATATACAGTTCTACAGTAAGGTTAGGCAGGGGTTAGGTTGCATTTGCACAAAGGGACAAATGTGCTACTAGGTAATGCACAAAAATCAAGGAAGCACACAGGTAAGCGGCAAGTAAAAATTGTATTGTGAGAAAATAATTAGTTCAATTTCTCCATTAAATGTAAAAATGTCTTATTGAAGATAAGCACACTAACAAACACGTTCAGTCCAAGTGACGTCATAATTTACATCATTCTCATCCAGCCAGCATTTGTTCCTTTCCAAACATGAAAATCACACAACAGTTGACTTTAGTATTAAACACATAATGGCTTTGCCACAAACTGCATTTAGGTCTCCACAAAGACATCCACGGATTTGAAGTGTCGCATTACTTGCTCAAGCATCAAAGTCCAAAATTGATTTTGTTTCTATGGAAAAGTCCATCTGTTATGGCATTACGTCCAGAGGGAAAGTGGCTAGTGCTGCACCTTCTCCCACAAAGTAAAAAAAAATGTAAAACAACAAGGTCTATGATCCTACCTCTTCAAATCAATCTCAGTACGAAAATCATCAAGGTGTGATTCCTCAGATGAAAGCAGGAGTTATTATATTCCCTATTTTTTTTTTCATTTTCATGAAAAGGCCAAAAGGTGCTGTTCTTTCCTCTAAAAACTTATAAAAATCAAACAGAACGCCTAAATGCATATCAACGTCTGTCTGCAGAACTGAATTCATAGAAAGATAATTAAAAAAAAACCCATATATTATTAGTCTAAAAAAGTGCTATTGAGTCGTCGGCCAGTGACTGTAGCCAGTATCCAGCGAGAACCGTAAACTTAACCCTTGTCTTTTACAAAAGCAATGTCCGGGTTAGAGAAGCGTCTGGAGAGGTTGCTTGGGGTTTGGATCTCCTGTGCTTCCGAGACTGCAGCGGCTGTGGGTGAAGATGGGAAGAGCAGCTCTGTCCCTGGCGTCACGTACAGGGACTGGATGCTGTCCTTGCGGCGACCAGGTTGTTCGCGGCACCGCAAGAGGATGAGGGATTGGGCTTTGCGGGGAGGGAGGGATTGTATGGCTGGGTGGCACAGGAGTCCTGGGGGCAGTTTGACTGTTCCCGGGATGATGGGATGGCGGCGCAGGAGTTGAAGCCTGGGAGAAGACAGTGAAGGGAGAGAGGGGCCGTCAGCTGTTGTTTTCTCTGTCTGTTCCAGGAAAGCAGAAGTAGGACACCAATCTGGTATGGACAACCTTGGCACTACCATTGCTTGCCCTATGATAGGAAAAAGATGGAAATCAGCCCAAAGCATGATCAGAAAAAAGCACAGCGATAGCAAGAGAACCCAATGCAGATCCCAATACATGCTGCAAACACCAATGTCCCATTAGCCAACAGGTTGACAAAGTCGGACAGGGTAATAAAGTGAAGTCAACATGCACCATGTCTTGTCCATCACCTTGACCATGCAAACAAAACACAAACGCACATGCATTTAGCTCAACATGCACACGGGTTGGATAAGATCGTAACCTGCTACAGAGTGGATGGCACTGCCACCTTCTTTAAATGCATCAGGAGCAGCCCGTCAAGACCTGCGCCACAAACAATAGGACCCAAACATGGGTGACTACTGCAGAGGAATGAAAAGAGAACTGGTCTAAAATGATCGGAGTCTGTACCTTAATACTGACCTTCCCTGTCTGGACAGACCCCTCGCTCGTCCAGCAGACTCTCAGAGCTGACTGATGCCTCAGAATCCAGGTTCTCTTGGTCGGATCCGGGCTGTTCTAGTTCCGGAAGTCTGCATGCAAGGTCCTCTCTGAGACACAAACCACATAAAATTAGATAATCTTTCAAGAAACCTTCAAGATTTGACGCACATTACCCAACTTTGTTTATTACACCTGGAATTATTACATGACAATCATGGTAAAGACAGGTATACAAATTATAAAAGGCTCTAGATCCGTTTCTTAAAATTTTTTGTCCTGATTTTGTGGAAACCACATCTGCATACTTTTCCTGCTTGATGGATTTGATCCGCTCAACTAGGCTTTGTTCCGCTTCTGTGTCCGAATCCAAAGGCTCATTCTCAGGCACTGCACGAAGGTCAGTGGGTGGCTTCTCCCGAACCTACAGCCAAAACAAACAGCAACTCTTACTCATCTCAAAATGAAATGAACAGATCACCAACTTTAAGAAGTCTTTCTAACACAAACTGCAGAAATCTTTTTTATTTTGGGGCAAATAAACAAAAAAAAGAAACAAAATAACTCTGTAACCTCCTGGGAAATACTAAAGTCTTTAACAGTTTGGTAAGTACACTATGAAATAATGAAAGCTATAATTCTTGACTACAACATGCAGGTGAGTATAACATTCTGTTAAATGTGAAAATGTAATAATATGATACTGTGGAAATATCAACTTTGATTTTCTCACAAGCGCAAGATGTTTTCAAGTCAACATGAAACTTTGTAAACCATTTTATTTTCCGAATGAAGCAGGACATTCAACTATGAAACGAACAGTAAGACAGTACTTGATTTTCACCTTAACAATGAGCAGATTTAAATTAGTTACGATGTGAGTCTTTAATACCCTGATAAATCATAAACAGAGTACAAGTTAGATAAACAGGGTCAATTCTGATTTCATGTTGACTTGCTTGATATTAACTAAACAGTTTTGAACAAGTTTAGAAGTTTCTTGGTGTGAGTTTCAAATCTTTGACCTAAAAAAACAAATTTAGTCTATTTCTTTTCTTTTTGAATGTTTTACAGTAGTATATTTTCAATTGATTGAAATACCAAAAAATTCAATACTAATAAAATTAACTTGATCATCTGCATGATTTTGAAATTCACCCCATCTTCAGTAACAACCACACCAGTACACATCTACACCAACATCTTCCACCCAAGACACTACATCTACTGAAAAACGCTAACACACATGCATTGAGTTGCATGTTAGTATTAGTGGGTTGTCAGGTCTACACTGCATGCACCACACCAAACTCTTGGAGTTCAATAAACCACAGGACATACGTACCGACACTTCTTTGTAAGGAGAGATAAACCTGAGAGGCAAATGCCAGCACTACAGAGAGATAAAACAACAAGCAAATGAAGCATAACCGAAACGTCTCAAGATGCCTAAAGGGACTGGAAAGTAACCGATTTCTGGGAACCCAACGTTTATCACAGGCATATGTAAATACATGTAGTATGGTTAGTCTAAGGTTACCGTGTTTTTTCTTTTGAGTTTCAGCTGATTGACGGCCAGCGCCTCTGCATATTCAAGCTGTTCAATCTCCTCCATTTTCTCGTTGTACCTCCGGATCTGTTCGTTGAGAAGCATCTCCACACATCTAAAGTAAATAAACATCTTTACACTACTTTTACCTGGACGGCACATTCTAACTTTTTCAAAAGACATCATATATTATTTACGTGGTAGTTTTGGCAACATCCTTCATGCTTAAGAGGGGATCAGCACTGTCCGGACAGCGAAGGATGCAGGGAGCGAAAACGATGGCCAGAGAATTTGGTGTCATGCGATTGCTCTTTTCTTCCTTCGCAACCCTGAAACACAATTTCAGTGTTAGCATCAGTTTATATTAACATTTAATACACATGTTTGTAAACCCATCTTTACCTGACAAGATGAAAAATAAGTCTCTCCAAGGTGTTAAAGTTGGCTGTGGGAAGCTGCTCCAGGGCTTTGTAAATGGCGAGTAACTGCTCCTGTTTCTCTGGAAGTTCTTTGAAAGAAAACAAGTGTATAATAAATCGCAGAGGATGCACCATGAGGGCCGAAAAATAGTGCAGTAACTACCAACCTATGGCCCGAAGGAAGTCGTTGTAATGGGTGAAGGTCATGAGAGGTTCAGGCAACTCCCTTAGCCACTGTTTGACCAGACCTGTGACCGTGTGAATTGGGTAATCTTCCAAACTAACAGCTTCAGGACCTTAACAAACAAACAGACACAAAGGGGTTCGATGGTTACATGCTCTAATCTGATTGGATGGCTTTACACTCCAATGGAGTGGAATATTTTCTCAATGTTTCACCTGCTTCCAACAGCTGATACAGCTCCTTAATGCGATTTGCTGAGCCGGACTTCCTGTAAATGCCCTCAGTGTAAAGGCCATTCATTTCCACATGTTCCAGCATTATCTCTAACACAATCGGGACAGGGGTTTTGTCGTTGACCAGGTGGCACACGCGTACGCCAAAGTGATGTGATCCAGGGTCATCTTCACACTATCCGACAATATCAAAACAAACATTATCAAAACATTAAAATACTTGAGATTTTTCAAATTAGATTAAAGTCATACCTTCTTAGAGCAGAATGTAGAGCAGTCAATGGAGATTTTGCATATGCATTTCTTATGGCAAACCATCTTGCAATCTAAAAGCGCAAGAAAGAGTTAAACATTTTCTTTTAGCTATAATTTTGTAAATGTGTATTCATGATGATATGCCACCATTTTTGTAGAACTGAAGTAACAGAAGATTTGCTGCTGAGATCAGATCACATATACTCACAGCTACACATGTAAGCCTTCTCCATGCCCCAGATGTAGGATGTGCACTGGTCACAAGACTGTACAATGTTCACTTGGTAGTGTGTAAACATGTGATCCAATGGACTCTCCAGCTAAATCAGACAAAACCTCAGTATTTACTACATCGAATCAATATAGATCTTTAAATATGTTCACGAACTGACAGAAATACTCACACTTTTGTCTTTTTTCCTTCTCATCTTACGGCTTTTGGGCAGCTGTGACAAAATTCACCGAAAGTTAGTCTCAGTTCAAGTCCATTATAAAAACAACAGGGTGGTTAATAACTCATTCAATTTAAGTTATTAGTCTTTCTTTTTGTCACTTCTAACCAAGCAAACTTTTTTTTCTACACACACAAACAGTAATATTGTAGGTCACAGATTATCATGAACATTCACCTTGGCTGGCTCAGCCTCTTCTTTTTTGATCTCTGCTCGGATGAACCCGTCCAGAACCGACTGGAACAGATTAACCACTAACACCACCTCTCCCTCCTTCGTCTTTCCAGCCAGACTGATCACTTTATTCTGATAAGAATTCATCAAACTCTTGTAAGCGATCTGAGGTTTCTGTGGAAATGGATGGACAAATCAATGACATAAAATCAACATTTAATTTAAAATTCTTTTTATTGCCAAGTATGGTCTACAAGTTGGTACATACAGAAATTGAATACATGCTCTTGATGTTCTCTCTAAACTGCATGGTTGCAGTAATAAAGATGTGCTCTGTTCCTGACAGCTGCTTTCCACGCGATCGTAAGTCATTCACCTGCATCGCGAAAGAGAGAACAGAAAATAGGATATTCTATAATTTATGAAGTCATATTGTTGCCCCAAAATGAATTTGAAGTCAAGATAACGAAGATGTGTCTTCAAAATCACAATACATATAAATGAAAGATGTCTCTTTCAGTTGACTAACCTGGTTGCCCAAAAACTCATCGAGGTGACGGAGTTCATTGGCGTTGGAAATGACACGGTTAAGTGAGGAGTTCCACTGCTCAGGCGAGCGTGCGGCTGAGTGACTAATCATGATGCTTGGAGTCCTACCGGGCCTGTTCCTTTGAGGCTTTGAATGTTGTGATCGAGATGGAGAAGATGCTGTAAACAGAACAACAGATTGAACGCAGGAAATGTATTAAAATAGTGATAAAGACCGGCGTGTCACAAGCTGTACCTTCTCTTTCCTCCAGAGATGAGGCCATGCTCAACTCTGCATCTTCAGGCGTCTGAGCTTCCTTGTGTGGACGTATCTTCAGGATCTTTCTAAAGAACCCTGTCGTCCTGTCATCAAATAATTTTATTAATAAAAACTACTAAACTAAACAGAGGATAATCAATTCTTTTATCATTTGGGAAAAAAATTATATCAATTGAGATGCTAAATAAATATTGGAAAAAAATGTTGAACATTTGAAGAAAAATGCAAATTATAAAAATGTTTTTTTTATTTAGATATGAAGTCTCTTAGTAACAATGAATGCTGTAAGGTCACAAGAAACATTTCAGAATTCTAGGAATCTATTATCTTTAAGCAGATGCTTAAGATCTATATAAGGGAGTGAAGAACCTACACCAGATGTCTGATGCACAAGCACGGATGATGTAAACCAGAAGCAGTATTTTCCCATGGGCCCCTAATTTAGATAAGACTTATTTTTTGGTCAAGGTATCGCTTGGCCTAAGGATATGTGAGACTATGGTGGGGGAAGTTTCAAGATAAGATAAGCCAGAAACCTCCCCAAAAAGCTATTGAAAGTAAACATGGTGTCTTTGTGGGGTTAAAATTATTTTAAAATATCTTACCCTTTAGGACAGACATACACACGAAATTACGTCTTGCGTTACAATGTCAGTAACGCCATCTGTCATCAAGGGGGCGACAGAGTGTCACCCCAATTCTCGTTACTAACTTTTGCCAAGATCTTCCTCAAACAGTTGTTTTAAACACATTTGAAATATGTTTTGTTACAGCTGGTAGACATTGTGGTACCTCTCAGGGGTGGAGGGCTGGATCGGCGAGAGATCCTGATGCCCATGGGTCTCATGGTTTCTCTCTTTCAACGTGCTGTGCTTCGCTCCATCAGTTGAGTTATCAGTCATGGCTGGTATCTGAATTAACAATCATAAATGCCAAAAAATTTAATGTTTTTCCTGCATCAGACTGAATGTGCAGCATCTCAATTGATTCATACTAATCCTACTTAAAACTTTCTATTGGTCATTAGGTCAATATTGAAAGTTGAACAGTGCAAAAAATATATTAAGATTAATTAGAGAAATTGTATATGAAGGGAAAGGGCCCATCACCTTCCAAAAGATTACCTTGCACCTTTTAGTTCACCCCAAAATTCATCTTGACATAATTGTAAATTTTTTAACAGTTTTTCAAATAAAAGCTAAAAAAAATGTGACCTATATTTAGCAAGTTTATGGACTATGGGCAGATTTTTTTTATCAATGTATCATTCAGATCGAAGGCTTTCAAACTGTCAATTTCTTTGCTCGTTGGAGGGCAATCTTTAATTTTTGCAATAAGTCGAAGCATTTCTTCCACCCGCAGCCCACACACCAAAGCTCCTGCCCATCATCTAACATTGGGCATTGATACGACACCTGCTCTGTACTCATGGAAGACAAAGTCCACAAGTCTGCGTCCTCCATTTCAATACTTTTAACTGCCAAACAGATTCGTGCGAGTGCAAGTCGCTTTTTGCGTCTCAGGCGACCTCTGTTCTAAATCAGCCAGAAAACACCAGATTAATTTTTTTATAAAAATAAATTTAGAAAAAAGTTATTTAGGAAAGGCCTCGGAATGTGTAGCAATGGGTTGTGTGGCCAAGGAGACCAAAGTTCTTTTCATTTCTCTCATCATATGTTTTACTGATTTAAATATACATTTCTGCATTCCCACCAGCTATACCAGCTGTTTGCAGATTGTTTATTTAATTATCTTCCCCACCTCTGTGGCCTTGAGGACATCATCAAAATAGTTAATGAAATTCACAGGTGATCTAAAGCAAAGCCAAACTTTAAATTTATCTTCTAAACAATCAAATATTGAAAACAGAGGAGATGTAGCGTAAAACTTGAATTAAATAAGTCACAGAGTTTAAACATTTAATGAGTTTGCAAAATTGTTAACCAGCTTAAAGTCAATAGTCACCTGTGATGGACTTTCTAAACCTATCCTTGACATGTCATCTAGTGACATAGAGAACCCATGATTCCTGAAAAACAATAAGAAGAAGGTGTTCTTAGTTTTATAATCATGCCCTCACTCTGATGATTCACCAAAGACTTAAAAAAAAAACATGAGCTCATACTGGAGAAGTTTGCTGTTCTTGTCTTCCAGACTACGGGCTCCTGTTATGAGATTCTCTGGTTGAGTGTTGCTTCTAGAAGGTTCTTTTCTCTTGGCCTCTTCTTTGACCGGAGCAGGTTTGCTGCTGTTGAAGCCTGGTTCACTGTAGCCCTTTTCTCCAATCCCTGACACAGGGATGTCTAAAGGTAAAGTTGAAGGCCGGACAAGCTCATCTCTCTTTACCTTGTCACCCTTCCAAGCCACAAAGGTGTACTGATCCAACTCTTTGCTGTCTGCCCGTTCCTTCAACTTGCCCTCAGCTCTACTGGGACTCTCAAGAGTTTTGCTTTTAAAGGAAAGGTCGTCTTTTCCTATTGAAGCTGCCCGTTGACTCTCTCTCTGGTTGTGCTCAAGGCCTCGTTGCCTCCTGAGCTCGCGTTTCTCTAGACTCTTGGATGCCGGTAGTTTGGCAAGTGAGGGGACTCTTGTTTGGGGTTCAGATGGTTTGGCTTGTGTACTTTCTTGTCCTGGATGTGCAGAAGACCTACTTTCATTTGCCCGTTGGTTCTTGGGCCTCTCAGGATAAGGGCCAGCCTCTTCCCAAGGAATATTTTCTGAATCTCTTTGCTCTTTTGAGACTTCTATATTGGCGTCTCCTATATTTTCAATCTTAATGGTTTTATCGCTATGCTCTGGCACTAGTGTCCCGTGTATTTTAGGCTGTTGGCCTGATGGTTTTACAGTTGGTTGCTGTAGTGCAGTCTCCTCTTTTTCTGTTTCTAGCTTCTCTGCTTCTTGTGCATGCGTTGCAGCTTCTTCCAGCTCTGCGAGTCTTATAGCCTCCTTTTCTGCCTCTTTGAGTCTCTTGGCTTCTTCTTCCGCTTCTTTAGCTCGTTTGATTTCTTCCTCGGCTTCCCTGACACGTCTTGCTGCTTCTTCCTCTTCCCTCTGTCGAGCTTTCGCTTCCTCCCTCCTCTTCTCTTCCTTTAGGAAATGGTACCTAATATGATGAACAAAACATAAAAAAAATCAAATAAAGCCATCACAAACAAATATAATAATTTATTACATATTTGCAGGTCGCACCGTTTGCGAGCTGCCTGGCCTCTTGCAAAAGCCTGCATCTTCGTGACAAAAGCTCGTGCTTTTTGATATTCGGCTCTTTGTCTGGAACCTCTCCAGGCCGCCTGGATCAGAATTGCTGCTCGGTAAAACCTCTCACGGCGGTACTTACGCCATGAACGCTGTTGACAAGACCAAATCAATGTCAAACACAAATCTTTTAGATGTCATAAGAAGGTCAAGAAAAGACGTTGATATACCTGGATGATAACTGCAGCCTCTCTCATTCTCAGGAATTCCCACTTCTGTATTTTGGCTCGAAACCAGCGCTGCAGGAAAATGATTTTGTTCATGACATCTTTATGTAAGATATCCTGTAGCTTTTGCCTTTCAAGCTCTTTTAAATACACCTGCAAAAACAGAAACAATGTTAGCCAAAGGTCTCCAAAAGAACATCTACAGGTTGATAAGATGGGTTGGTAAGAGACCTTGGTTTTTCCTATCTGGTAAGTAGTGTTGTCAAAGCCAAGTTTGTTCAACAGAGATGAAATATTCTCCAGGGATGCAGTGTTCTTTGGCAGTAACACACGAAACTGCTCAATGAACTCCTGTAGTGCAGAAAGAGATATTTATTTACATCTCTCGTTTTTGTCATTCTCATGTGAATTAACAAAATACAATACAAACGTGCCTTTTTTGCCAATTGTACTAACAACTTATACAAAGAATGTTAAAAAGGTAAGTAGCTATAATAAAGGGCCATCATAAATGTAATCAAGTATTACCTGAAAGGTGTATTTGGCACCATATCCTGAGCGTCTGATGCGCACCGTCTCTAGCATGCCCGTGTAGCGTAGCTGCTGCACAATTAGAGCCTCATCGAAACCCATTTCCTTCTGTTAGTCGCAAGCAGAAATGACACCCATTATCAAACATTTCATATGAAGAACTTTTAGGTAATATAAAAACAAAGAAAAAAAAAAAGGATTTGTGAACTGTTTCGAGAGAGTAAGTGTAGGAAAAGAGACCTTTTCAGCATTGGATCGGAGACATCGAATAAAGAACGGTTCGGCTCTTCCCAAAGTTTCCAGCAATTTACTAAGCGATGTCTGCATGAAGGACCAAAATCACAACATCAATCTGAACAGTTCCAGT
Organism: Triplophysa yarkandensis; assembly: GCA_033220385.1. Classification (NCBI taxonomy): domain Eukaryota; kingdom Metazoa; phylum Chordata; class Actinopteri; order Cypriniformes; family Nemacheilidae; genus Triplophysa; species Triplophysa yarkandensis. The sequence goes on along the minus strand of CM065671.1, from coordinate 17,285,930 downwards.
AATCAAAAGTCTAATCTATGTAATGTAATCTATGTACTGCGTCTATTCAAATGCAGTATTTTTAGCATGATCCCATGACACACATTTTTTATAGGATTGTTAGCATTTTAAATGTCTTAAAATAATTTAATTAATACAAAAAGTCAGTAAGGTGCCCTGATGTAACTGAAAAACAATTGTACATTTTATGTTTTCAGTGTTTAGTTTAGTTTTGCATGAAGTCTAATCTCAGGTTTTTACTTGAAACTGGGCACTGATGCTAGGAGGGCGTTTCTTCTTGTGGAGATGCAGCAGAGACTTGGTTGTGCGGTCAAGAAGGCCAACTATGAACTTCAGGGAATGAGAGTCCAACAAATTCTGCCCAAAACACACAAGCGGAAAAGGGAAAGTGAGTCACACACATTGAGAAACCTTTTTTTTGATTGCCTTGGATACATGACGGCATGGAAAATCTTACTCCAGTTAGAGCTACTGTGGTAAAGGCCTCTAAACATTTACCCAATGGCGCACATGTAACGGAAAACCATAAACAATAGTTGATGGACCTCACACTTTTGCATATGTTGATAGAAATGTGAACACAGCAGCTGTGCTGCAAATGCTAACAACCTAAAGATTCAATGAGTATATTTATAAAAATTTTGTCAACACTTTAAATCTTATGAAAGTATTCAGAGCAGTTAAACCTTCTTACAGCATTTTTTAATACAAATACTACTTTCGGCCAAACAAAAAGAATAAACGTCTTTTACTACTATAAACTAGTCAGAAACTCACCTTGGGAATGAGTTGCTTGTTTTTGGGGTTCTTGTTCTTCCTGTGACACAAAAAGAGGAGTTTGACAGTTTGTTGAGATAATAATCGACTTTATGCAGCCTGTTAGTGGAGTGAGTCATGCGCCAGCCAATGGGTCTCTAGAAACAGCACCTTAGCACTGGGAAAAAGCTTGTGCTGAACATTCAAAGAAATAAAATCAGAAAAAGCTCCTTAAAACAAAAGCATCTGTTTAAAATGGAGTACGAAAATAAAGAAGTGATTCGCATATTACAACACTTTTCACATTCCTTAAGGTCAACATTTGTGGTTTATGCAAGACAAATGCATTCAGCTGTCCATAACTAATACAATGTTATAGACTCAACGGATGGATTTCAGGATCTGTTAAGCCCATGCAGCATGTTAGCATGTGGATATCATTCTGAGCGTGGGCGCTAATGAAGTTTGCAGCTCATAAACCTTCCATTTCTGTAACATGAGCACTACAGGGAGTTACAGAGCCACAGGGAGTCATCTAAAAAATAAGTGGTTTGTTTGATGGGTGTAATTAAAGCAAGGTTAACAAGGAAAAATCACAAGATGTTACAATGTTAAAATGGTAGGGCCTCTAAACTAGTCCTAGCACAGTGCCTGAAGCATTAATTGAGGTATCAATCCAGCGCAAAGATCCTGCAACGGATGGCATTCAAACTCACTGAATGGCATGACGCGGAAATCGCAGACGACCCCAAGACTGCAGTAGCTTGCGTGGATCTTCCCCATCCAACTGCAAGTCCTTTATTGAGTTGATGATTTGGGCATGCATGTCCCTGATTTAACCCAGAGAAGAGGTGCAGTGTGGGAGAAAGAGGGAAGTGAAGAGGGATGGAGATAGAACAGGACGGGAACTTAAAACCAATCATGTTATTAGACAAGAAAAACCCGCTCAACACCGGCATAAGAGTTTTTTAAATGATTCATCATTTTAACAGGAACTATTCCTTTAAAAGTGAGTGATGACATCATGCTGGTGTTACGGTGTCGGACCTGGCATGGTGTTAAACTGTGAGTTGGCTCTTTGTTTTGTGAAGACTCTCCATCATGCAGTGCTTCACTTACCACTGGGTTTAGAACTAAAAGAGGTCAGACAGGGTGGACTCATAGCAGGGGCAGAGGCACCTCTCATTATTGACTTTTTAATATCGGAAGAACCTTTAACAAGATAAAAACTTCTTATTTAAACCAAGATGAAAACTTGCATCTATAACAAATGTTTTTAACACTTTATAGCTTATTCCTCACTCTTGGGCAATTAGAAGTCCCAAACCACAGAAGGTCCTAACATAGATTTATGAGAAATGTTGCGGATTTATTCCACATACCAGGTAAACTCAAACTCTGTCCTTGCTCCTTAATTACACAAAGTAGAACAAGCTCGCTCTGCTCATTTCTGCAATCCTTCTAAATGTGCTATTGGAGTTTGCTTAAAATACCAGAAAGGCAGCGTTTCCCGACTGCCAAGTTCTCCCCGTCTGACCTCAACGTTCCACTTAAATCCACTTACTTTTTACACTCATAACTAGCAAAGATGTCCTCAAAAGCCTCTAGGGGGCGCTCCTCTGAGTGATCAAATGAGAAATCAAGCATAGGGGCATGGCTGTAAGAACAAACACCACACACACGGTCACTCCGAAACCAGCAGGTGCCGATCTGTGACTGTACAGATTTAACTTAAACTAATCACAGATCAGTAACTGTGTGCAAACCCTTGACAAACACCTGGGATAAAGCAAAGGGACATTGCTGGCAGTCAGTGTCTGTGTGATTTGATAATAATGACTAGATCCTTTAATATACCGAAGTGAATCTTACAAAACAAATCAAGAAAAAAGAAATTATTTTTCTAAAAGGAACATGAGGCAAATATTAGGATCAATAGGTCAATGACTATTTTTAATTATTTACTACTGTTTATTTTTAATTGTTAATTGTAAAAAATTGTAAAACATGTATTTTATTTTAAAATACAACAGTAGACAAACAGTGACTACAATAATATAAAAAATATAAATAAAGTGCTATTTGAGCTATTTATGCATAATTATGCTCACTTTAAAAATATTATTTCTTCTTTCCTGGTTAAAAAAGTGAAATGTTTTATAAGATTCACATGGATGTGGATGGCAGATTATTGAAGGAATGACTTTACAGCAAGAACAGGCCTGCAACGTGCCTATTGTGAGTAATCGGGTCACATGATCACCTGCTACACAAAGGCAATGAAAGGACAGGAAGAGATCAAGTTCCGTTTCTTTCCTTTAATCGCACCAGCCCAGTACCAAACTCACCGGTACATCCTCTCGATGGGCACGTTGGATCTCTGCAGCTCTCCAAGTGGAACTCTTGTGTTTGGTCTCACCACACCTGTACATGCAAACACACAATGTTCCATACTTTAGTTTTACAATTTTTCTAATAATCTCTTGATCCTTTAGAAAAAAAGCGTCACTGGTAGGCTTTTGCACATGCAGGCTAAAAATAAAAAAATCAAAATCAAAAGCTAAGCTTAAATGTCTGAGGTTCACCTGCTGTCCTAGTAGCCCATCGGCGACCAGCCTCGTTGAAGGCAGCAAGTGCGCGAACAGTGGCTCGGAGGATTCCCCAGCGAAACATGGCCACAGGATCCATCCCTATCAACTGCCGGACATATGCTCGGTCACTGCTGCGCAGAAGAGCTACGATATCGGGTCGCATGTGATCTGTGTTCTTCTCACGGAAATCCTGTCATGTCACAGTTACATGTTATGAATGAACAACCACAGAAAATGAAGGTAAGGAGGGTTGTAAAAACCCTGTTACAGAGAAAAAATACATTTTCAAAATGTCAGTGTACATTTTAAAGTACTAAAAATTATCAACATACAATCTAAAGAACAAGATCTGTTACCTTGATCTGGTATTTGACCTTCCCAGCGAAATGTAAAATGACGAAAGCTGGCTCCATCACTGGAGTAGCCAAAAAGTACTGACTCTGCTGGTGCTGCTGTTTAAACTTCGCTAGCAACGTTTTATCAGTGGCATGAGGGAAACTAAAAGAAAAAAAAAGCATGTAGTATATTAATATTAATCCCACCATAAATCTTAACATCATGAGGAAGAGATCTTACTTGCTCTCTTCATCAAGTAAATAGAGAAGCCCTGTTGGTTTCTTGCTGATTAAATGAATACATCCAACATTATCAGTGTAGTCAATGTTGTGCCAGGTTATCCCCTCGGTCTGATACTCCTCCTGTTGGTAAAGGACATGATGGATCAGCAACACAACTCACAACAGAAGAAGACTTCAGGTAAGACACTTAGGGTCCTCTAACCTGTTCAAGTTTAAAAATGTGCTGGTTGAAATAATACTGAAGTTGTTCGTTGGCATAGTTGATGCAGAACTGTTCGAAGCTGTTGGTCTCGAAGTCTTCGAATCCAAAGATGTCAAGCACACCGATAGACAAACACTGACGAACAAATAATAATATGGATTAACAGGGTTGACTTTGATTGAACATGAGCAATAAGACGGAATACAATCTAAACTAATCCATGCCAAAAAGTCTTACCGAAACTGACTCCTCCATATCTTTCTTATTTAGCAGAGCGTGATTTATGCGGAGGACAATCCAATCAAACAGGGCGCTGTATAGGGACTTGGCCATGGAGTCTCGTGCTGTGATCGCCTAAAGAAACACTTATCTAGTTATCTGCCAAACATATAGTTGAGCAAAAGAGTATAAGAGCAGACAATCAAACCTCGCTGTGGCTGTACGGTAGAATAAGCTTGTCGTTGACAGTGACCGTTTTTCTTTTGGTGAGAGCCTCCACTAACAACTCCACCTTAACCTTATAAACCCAAAAAAAAGCATTTACATCTGATAATATACGTTGAACGTGTTGACAAAACAGCAACATTTCTTCTACCTTGAGCAGATCCGAAAGAGTAGACAAGACCTCTGGAGGTCCCACATCCAAACCTTCTTCTCTGCCTGTAGACTTTTGACTGTACGTCACATTACCCAGATACAAGATTGCAGAGAGAACAGAGAATATCCTACAGAGAACACAACAAAAAACTGAACCTTCTTCTGAACATAGTGAAACGGATTCATATTTTATATAAGTTACTTACTGTTTTTTGGTGGCCGGTAGAAAACCGACCATCTCCATGGCCTGCTGTAGTCTCTCAAAGTCATGTCGAAGATCGTCCGCATCTTCTATTGTGAAGTTTTCCTGCAAGTGAACAGCAAAAAAACATTTTAACACTGAGTTTCATAAGACTTTGCTCGGTTTTGGTAACGGGTGTAAGTAAACTATCAACTGGTTCAATATGGTAGACAATCTGGAACCAGCAACAAAACAGCTTTCAGCTAGACAAAAATTATTTTTTAAATAAATTTTTTTTCAACCGTGTCAACCAGCCATTGACCATTTTAGATCAACTATACTTTAATTTTCATAGTTGCTCAAAGGCACAAGTGAACAGAGATATGTTTTGTAGTCTATATAAATTGAATAGATCGTTCCTACAACCAAAACAACGACATATACTTTGTTAAATACAAAAGCAAACGATATATTTCACTCTAATGGATCTAGCATGTATTTGGCTGTATAAATCTAAAGTTTAATAACACAGTTAGTGACTCACCTGTTTGAGGTAGAAGTATTCTTCAGGCTGGAGTAGTTTAAATTCTCTTCGCTCCTCCTCGGACGCACCCACCAGCAGGTAATAAAACACATGATAGTTCCTGTGTGACGGTAATATCAAGTCAGACCATTATGTCAGCGTTTGTAAACTGTACTGACTCAGAATCGTAGCACAGGAGGTCGCTGAGTCTGTATATCCTGTTTTGCTTCGCATCACCACTATTGCTCATAAGGTGATGAGAAATTGTCTTTGTCATTTATAAAGAATGACCATTTGTCTCTTTTACATACTGCATGTCTAATACTAATTCACACTGGAATTTTTCAACACCTACAAACAGTTTTTGGCATCAGAAACACACAGAAGGAGTGTGGATTGTGATAAAAACCCAAATGGTCTTGAATTGAGTCAACCTTTTTACCTTTCATTTTTCTCTCGAGACACCAGTCGAGACTTCTCCAGCAGATATTTTTCCACGACTGCCCTGAAAGGCGAGAGAAACGGATCGTCAGATGCAAATCTAAGCTTTAGAGGTCAGATGTCAATCGATGAGTCAATGGGACAGATGGCATGAACAATAACTCTCAATGGAGCATAACAACGACAGTCTGTTTTTCAGAGCCATTGATTCCTAAAGTGCTTTTATTTATTCGGTTTTGTCCCAAAGGAAATTGACAACAAGACCAACGGCTAAGCTAATCGCAACTTTGATTCACACTGAACAAAAAACAGTTGCATTAGAATCATGTGCAAAATCAAATTATGCTTCACAACTAGGGTTGTAACAATGTACTGTGCAATTCATATGCCCAAATTTCTCAATGAATTAAGGTTTAAAGCTTTCACCACCGAAAGACAGAGGGCACACTTGGAGGGAAACTCAAAACATATTGGCGCAGCTGAAGAACTATTTCTACATGCAGTTCCTTAGGATATATTTTGTCGCTGCTGTTCAAACCTTTTTAGGTGTTTTTGTGAGAGAAAAAAAGTATTTTTATAATGGTGATGTTTGACAAGAGTTGCTTTTTGACGGGTAAATGCAAACATCAAACTTTTTGTGGCTCATTTCTGTTTACACACTGTGAAGGAGGAAATGATTCGCATGGGGTGTGACGTTTGCAGATGTGTTGGTGACAAGGCCACAGATGTCGGGTGTGGGAGCTGAGCAGACGCTGATAAGACTGTCAAAGTGTAGACGACATGTGAAAAAAATAAAGAGATATACATACCCTCGTACAACTCCGCTTTCAAGATAATTCACCTGGATGAACTTTCCAAAGCGGCTGGAGTTGTTGTTATGTGCAGTTTTCGCGTTGCCAAAAGCCTGTGAAGAAAAAAGAAAAGATCAACAGCTTTATTTCTATGTAAAACAGAAAGAATCTAAACCTAGAGAGTCAGAAATACTGCAAACAGGCCTAAACATATGTAAAAAAAAACTGTTGCATAAAGGAAGTACAGAACATCAGCATCTGAATACAACATTATTTTTGTATTTTATTTACAAATTACCCTTATATTTTTTTAAATAACAATCTCCTACACATTGAAACCAAATCACAGTCATGCAAATAATTCGTGTGTGCTCCGAAACTAAACGCTAGCAAACAAATGAGCTAAATTTGCATTAAGCCACTTGAATGTTTGAGGCGTCAGTTATGGCTTCAGCTATACAGGCTGTGTGATGTGATCTCGCGTGTTATCACGTTTTTAAAACTCAACTGGGGAAAAAAGGCCATTCACACATTCAAAGCAGTGCCAAAGCCCATCTGCCTAAAAACAACAACACAGAGCAGATGTGATTAATGATCCTCTGAGGCCGATGCCAACTTCATCCTGATGCCACAGGATAGCCGGACTCTGACTGTGATGCCCGGCTCAGGGTACAAAAGGCTTGCCATTGGGAAAGTGGGCTCTGTGAATTTTAAAGAGGAGAGGCATTGTGCCTGACACCAGTAGAAAAACCGACGGGTCGCTTTACTGAGGCAGATTGAGGAGGGGGTGGGGCATTAACCTAATTAAGATTCCCTGCCGTGAACCCTTGACCCGTTTCACAAAGCATACAGGGAATTATCAGGGATGGATGGGAAGTGTACTGTCACTAACTCTCTTATGCATACTTAAAGGGACAGGGCACCCAAAAAATGAAAAATCTCGTCTCTATGGTTTTGCATTAATACAAAGTAGGTTAAAGGGGTTTGATGTTGTTCGGTCTTCAACATTTTTAAATATGTACGTTTGTGTTTTGCAAATTAAGTCATAAAGGTTTGGAATGACATTGTGAATAAGTAGTGAGAGAATTTACATTTCTGGATTAATGTCCCTTCATGACACCCTTCATTTCATTAAAATGAATTTCATAGCAATCAGCTTTAAAATAGTTTCTGGAACAAGGCCTAAAAATGAATCATAAGATTGTCATCAAAAAACAGAACTGAAAAGTTTTTTCTGAAGCCAGCAGTTATTAACCAAACCAATCTGTTGCTGTTAAAAAATATAGCGTACTGCAAACAAGTCTTGAATGATTGATTGCATTTGAAACACCATTTTTGAACGGCAAAGATTATGATTATTTATGGGCATGGTTAACTCCATGCAACGCTACTTGGAGCTGACCAGTGCCATGAAAAAGAGCAGGGATGGGAGCTTGCTCTAATGTGGGGACTGCCTACGAGTCAAAGGAGTGCGTCACAACTGGGGATCAATCTGCACGGTTGCTGCTTATCTGTATTTGAATTATAAGTCACGGGTGAAAAGCGATATTGACTTCGTCGCCCGCTCTATTTGAGCTTATTGCCTCGCGTATGGATTTGAGCTGTGGCTGAAGATTCCGCATGGGTGTCATGACTAGAGCTTGGTATTATTGAAAAATATTCAATACCAATACTGATACCTTGAGTTTGATAGCGGTTCCTGAACTATAATTTTTTCTGTACCAATTTTATTTTTCAGATTGACGACACTTTATAGGCTAATCTCTTGAGCCACTACAGAAAGGGACAATAAAGTACAAAGGAACAATATGTTATTAACAAATAACCATGGGCAATATGGCAAAAATATTTTGAATCAATATTTTGTTAATTATTATTAATAATGATAAATAAATATGAATGCTCCTTCATTGCTCAACCTCAGATGCTATTGGCTCATCTTATAGAGAGGAGCTGCACATGTATACTGTTTTACTCTTCTTTGGCTGGAGATTGAATGCAGTGAACAAATCTACCAACAAAACATCTCATATGAAAATGAATTTTTCGAGACTCAATCGTATCGAGGCATTTTGCCAAAAAAGAGTTGGATAAGAGTTGGATCCATCGAGTTGGATACCCAGCCTTAGTCATGACTGCATATATTTATGTTAGCACGCTTCCGGCACATACATATTTAAACAATATATCTGAACACTTACACTGGTTATGTACAATGGCCTCATTTGGACAAAACATGTCACTGTGGAAACTTTTGTTTTAAAGGAAACATCATCAGTTTATGCGACTGTGTAGTATGGATGATGCTTCTTAGTGTTAGGTATTGTGTGCGATAATATTAAGGCGTCCTGAAGGGACTAAACTACTGACGTCACGCAGCACTTACACAATAATAAACGCCAGACATATTGAGTGAGGTAAAGCACAGGTTTGTTTTATATTTATGTAATCTGATTCTGCCCTTTAGTTTCTGACAGCTGACTGACAGCTTACACAATTCTTATTTGAGAGCGTTTTATGTTATGATCATTTAATATGTTTACAAGGCTAGAAATATTACAAATCAATATACAAGTGTGATAGGGGCAGATAAGATCAATCTTTTCGTCCATCACCTTATTTCATCTTAACATATAGGCCTGGCCGACAGTTTACGTATAATCTGTCTCAGTTGCATTCGTAACAATGACTTTTCTTAATTACATAAAACAGAACGTAAAGAGCTTAAAAAAGTAATCACATATTAATCACAATCTCAATATTGGTTAAAAGAAAATTGCAATTAGGTTATTTTTCTAAATCTCTCAGCCCTACAGCAAACAAAGCAAAACAATGTCCCCATGCGAAACGTATACCACAGTGCAATATCGTCAATTCCGATTCAAACGTGTATATTTAAACATTGTGTGATTGCTTTTAGGACTAGAAGGAATAAGGAAGTTGATAACTGTTGCACAACACATGCTCAATCCTTCTCCGTCAAACCTGGAAATAGATTTAAACGGCCCAAGTAAGAATTTTTTTGAAGTCAACTTGTCTGGACTAGATCTTATTCTGTGTTATTTGGTAGTCAGCTTCACATTCCTTCAGATTTCAAGTTCAGCATAGAACAACAACAATAAATCCCATTAAGGTTAACTAAGCCAAGTCCTAATCAGCAAACCATGGCGATAAAAATATCAGTATGCAAGTCTTTCCTTGATTGAACGAAGGCTAAAATCACCGTTTAAAAACAAAGACGTTAACTCATGTGGGGACTTTTATGCCTGTGAGACATCAACAATTCTTGAGAACAAATTTCATCTAAATAGTGGGTTCAGGCAATACAAACTGAGACAAGTTAACCCATCTGCTCCAGCCACTGAAATGTATTCCATCCATTCAATGTCTGTCAAAACAAAGACTCTATTCTGAGGTGTCGAACAGCTTCTAGAACCCTATTACTCAGAAACAACACTATGAGATATTCACATGACTCTTAAATATAGCCAGTTCTCCTTTTAGATGCAGCCTCAGTGTCAACCGCATACAGACACTGTCACAGCATCTCCAGTTAGCTGGGGTTTTATTCTTCCTAAGATGCTTTTTGTTTTCATACAAAGAGAAGGTTTTCTACACTGGTGATGGGCCGACTGGTGATTCAGGAGAATGTATTGAAAAAGACACACTAGTTTTATTAAAAAAACAAGTGCTTTTTAAATGGGAGAACAAGGATGCGTTCATTGATTTATAATAGAAATCAAGTTAAATTGTTTATGTACTAAAGAGAGTGTGAAAGGTGCATGTGCTGATCTCGACCACGTTGATGCGAGTGTTTTAAGCAGGTCCCCAATTGAATTCAAGACCCTGACATTTGATGTAACAATGATAACGCAGGCCTGTGGAAATAGTGTTATTTATAAAGAAACTTTCATCAATTAAATTGTATTCACCTAAAGAAAAGCCGAGAATGAGGAAGAATTTTGAACATTTCATCAAATAATTGTCGAAAAACATTTGATTTTTACGTAAGTGCATTAAAAAGATCAACAGAACCGAGAAGATTACTGAAGTCTGACTGCCGTGGTCTCTTTTATTAAAACCAGAAAAGGCATTTCAGCCTTTAAATTGAAGAGTGTTTCTGTTTAGACTGCTGGCAATCTGAGACACTGGTGTTATGAGTATTCCAATTGCCTGTAATGACAGAGACAAACATTACAATCGACCCGACTTCTTCCATTCCATCCCTGACTACTTCATCTTCTTAACACAAGCCCAAAGACTAACAATGGCCGTAAATTAGGTATTACTGCTCTGGACATCCTGAGAAACATTACGCCAACTAGCCAAGCAGCCAATGAGGAGTGACGCCTTCACAGCGACCACTTCCTGTTGCAAAAATGTTGCTTCCTGTAGAAGCAATCAGCTCGGGGGAAGTTCCTGTCTGTGGGCAGCAAAAGAATGACCTCAGAGATTTCAGATATAAGCATTTTAAAAGCTAGGGCTCATGCATACTGACAAAAGAAAGACAAGGCAACAGTATTTGCAAAGCAGCCGATCATGACTTTCTTTTTGTTGCACTGTTGGTGAAATGCTCACAGCAGTTTGAAGGTCTGTGGCACAAAAAAGCTCTTGTGTTATATGAAGCTCAATGACGTAATGCCATAAAAGCTGCTTGGTCCTGCAAGGCAAGAATGTTTTTGGTTTGATGGATTCCAAATACATTCTCATGTTGACCCATTTGAAGAAAATACACCACACGTGATTGATTATCTTAAGTGATATAAAAAAACACATCGTAACTAAACATGTATGCTTCTTTTTAAAATGTGCTGAGAACCTTTTCAAGTATTCAGAATGCATGTAATGACACAAAAGTCAAATATGCATTCAAACATGTGTTCCACGAAAGCATGATGGCTGTGGGTGGAATTAAAACAGCGCGATGAGTGAAGAAAAGAAAATAAGCAAAAACCGGTCGGTTGTGTCTGTCAAGAACAAAAGTCTCAATAGACAGCTTTGTGTACGTTCTAAAAAACGTATTCAAGGTAAAGCAGGGACAAAAACAGTGTTTGAACTGTAATTTAAGCTTTTTTTTTGCTTATTGTCAATCAGAACTACTGTACATGTTCAACTGCAGCTTGTAGCATATAAAACAACATTTAAGCTTTTTCTAGAGAGCCTAAGCCTACCCAACCACTTAAGAGTGAACAAATGATGACTGAATTTATTTTTACTGGTGTCCCTTTGAATGAAATAATGTTATCAGCCAAAACTGACTGTCTTGGAAGACAGATGACACTAAATAACTCAAAAAGCCAAAAACCTTGATGAGATCAGACTCCTATCATTGAGAGAGACTGTAAGGAGTCTTGTTCTGCTCTTGACTCGAAATCAATTGGTTTCACATGCGGCCTATCCAACCACAAACACAGAGAAGCAGAAATATAGAATGCTACAAACTCAAAGACACTGCTTTGTGATGAATTCTAGTTTTTACAAACCGCAAGCGCGTCTGCTGTCTTTTACAAACTACTAGTCTTGATTCAAAAGTGAACTTTGATCTGGTAATGTGTTTGAAGATAAGAAATAAACCAAGGTGCAGATTTTATTACATCACAGGAAACTAAGTAAAGAACGTGTTAAGCTTTTAAGACATATGGGTTACTTTCATACCAGATGAAATGCTGCTGAGAGATGTTTCACTAAACATTTGTATACAAGAACCTTCTGATAATAATACACAAAGAGAAAAGCATTTATATAGTTTTAAAAGCCTTTAAATGAAATCCCTGCAACTTTTAATCTAACTTGTCAAAGACGCAACTCACAAGTCAACGTTCTCACTGTCTAGTTGTCAAACCTCATCCTAACCATAACTTATCGCATTAAATTCCCTGTTCTAACCCCTTATGGTAAACAACAGCTCTATCATGACTGCTTCCGCATCACCACATAAACCTGTTCGCAAGTTGGGTGATGTTTTGCAAAATAACACAAAGTGCTCAAACAGGTTTATGTAAACAAGAAATAACCGTGTAGTGACACAAGAAAACCAAAAACTTTAACAGACATGTGAAAACCCTGCAGACGCAGATTAGCTGCTATTGCAACATGAGCTATGAAAGTCAACGACATTGTGACCATGCATTTCAAGCAGAGGCTTGTGAGAAAGCTCACTGTAAATATCTGATGTACTTAGTTTAGAGTACAGAGAGAAACCTGCAGGCAACGTATCATTATGTGGTTACGAGGCAAATCTATTCTACAGACCCTACAATTCTACCAAAAAGATGGAAACTTTGATGTCAATGTCTTACAAAACAAATGGTTCATCACGTAGAAAGACCAATTTTTCTAAATTGGCAAAAAAAAAAACTTTAAAAAAACAAAGAATTTCTGCCGAAACTAGTTAGCATCAAGGTGCCAACGATCTCACCTCTAGAACAGGTCCAGCACCCAAGATGGTTCTTTCCACTCCGCTAGCGTAACCCTTCTGGCTCAGGGCGGTCAGGCAATGAATGAGGAAATTAGTGCTTTGAGTTTTGCCTGATCCACTTTCCCCTGAGATTACAATGCACTGGTTGACATGTTTTCGCAGCATGGCATAATAGGCCACATCGGCAATGGCAAAAATGTGTGGCTCCAACTTCCCAAGTTGATGGTTCTCATACAACTTGACGTATTTGGGATTATAGATTGGAAGGAACTTAAAAGGGTTGATAGCGACCAAAATACTTCCAGCGTACGTATAAATCTTATTCTTTTGAAAGCGATTACGAAGGTTCGCCAATATGCTGTCCTCATTGAGCACCGAAAGGTTGCAAAGGTCCTCAAAATCCTCTTGGCGGGGAGGGAGAAAACCCCGAGCGACCAGTCGCTTGGAATCTTGCTCGCTGGCCACGGAAGGCAGGTGAACATAATGTATAGAACCATCGTGATTGCGTTCCTGGAGAAGAAAGTAAAATCCTTCCTTCTGTGAATGCTGTTCCTGGGCTTTCCGAGGCCAAAGCAGAACCCGGTGGACCGGAAGGTCGGTAGATTCAAGGACCCACTCTTCGCCCCCGCATTCTTTTACCTCTGCAAGGACGTAGCACTTGTTAGCGTCCAGCCCGAGTTCCACTGACACATTCTGGATGACGCAAGCTGCCGTTGCCTCCTTGGTGACTTTGAGTGTGCAACATGATGTCGTCTTAACAGATAGTCGTGGGTATATCTGAAGTTCATAGGCCTTTCCATCTTGGCTAGTCGTCCCGTCGCCATCTTTGACACTCATTCTGACTCCGGACGAGCCCCTTCAGCATTACGTAGCTCCTTCACAACCACCATCTAGCACCTGTGACAGAAGGAACATAAAATCAGCATAGCATCCAACAGTATTTAATTTAAAATTCATCCGTTGATCTGCTCATCACTTACTGTATGGAAAAACTGTTCATAAAACAGAAATACCTGCATTGCACTACTTGAATTAGGGGAGGGGGTCTGAAACCCTGAAATTTTTTATTACTTTGCCTTGAAAGAATCACATTTCATTGTTTAAATATTTTAAATATATATATGTATAAAAGCACTTAAATGCGCTTTACCAACAATTCCTGCAGACATCTCCTGTCTTAAGAGGTTTTTTTTACAGTAAACTCTTATCATATGAGAATTTTGCATCTATGCAGTGAAGGGCTGTGCAAGTAACCAGTGTTTTGACAATTGCCCTTAATTTGCCCCCTTACTCTGGCATGTAAAACATAGCATATCTCTATAAATATTAAATACAAAACCACTGTTGCTACATTAGATGATGATATCAGCATTGCAATTGCAATCACTGATGCTAAACCGAGTAGAAACTCTTGTCATGCGTTGTTTAATTTTCATGTTTAAACCCTTGGTTAGGTAAAATAAGGACACCCAACTGATGGTGTACATGAAACTTGTATGATTAATCTATGATGTAGTTATTCAAATATTATTCAGATTTGTAGCAATATTTGAGGCATAATGACCATGTTATTGTTTAGAACCCCAGCCTGGATCCACAAGAAGAAAGGAAGGCCTGTTTCTGAACCTGGTCGTTGACCATAACTACAGTCAATAACATTCCAAGACATTCATAAAGGTTGAGACCACAAAAAACGGAGTCACCAACAAGGTGCATTATGGTCAGTTCTGGATTAGACTTTGCAAGTTACCTCTTCAATACAAATCACAGTTGAAAGAGTAGGTTTTGAGTTTCAAGCCAACTTGATTTATAACAGAACATTAAAGCTTCCTCTGAAAGAGGCAGAAGTGGCCAGATGGATTGGAGAATTTTTATTATCCAAGAATCACAAAACACATTATTATTTACATAACAGAACCATTTTAAAGCCTAAATTCGACTTTACAAACTGAAGAAATTAACAAATTATTTTTAGCACACTTATTAATTATCTTAAGCAACTTACATTTGATGCTTTGTGATCTTTTATCCAATCTTCCCATGAAGACTGACATTACTATTGATTGCAAAAATGTGATGCGTCCACCACAAAATAACTGCCAAATAACATCAGAAGTGAGCCGTAAAACTCACCAGCATTGTAACACATTACTGTTTTCTCAGTTTCTGGTGCTTTTAGGGGCGTAAGGAGCTATTTCAGTTTGAGAGCCAGCTTCTCTTGTTTCACTGTAAAAAAAACATATCCACTGAGATCTCCTTCAACACATCCCTCGAATAGAGATCCAGGCCGTTGGCCGAACTCCCGAGGGAGGAAAAACCTGGAGGTAATTCACTCAGGTTTCTTATGAGGTCCAGATGCATCTGGAGATGTAGTGAATGAAATAGACGCTCAAATGGAATGTGTAGCTGATACAGAAAAAAGGCTTTCATTTTAAAATTACCTCTGTCTAGAAAGTCTTTTATCAGACGTGTGAGGAAGAAAGGCAACCCTAAACACTGCATGGAGTTCTCTGCTGACCATACCTCTGGTATTCTAGTGCGACAGACTTATTCTGTTTCCCCAGGGTTGGGCCCACACAGAACAGTTTTACACTGTTTGCATAAACTATTAGTGGATTATCATGTAGATCTGTTCACACGATGAACAATGACTATAACATTTAAAATATTATTTTGAAAATAAAAGAATAGTAACCAAACTAACGGTATTCTGCAGGAAAGTTCCACTGTCGTAAACTTTATTTCATGAGTGGAAGTTCTCATTATCATTGATTCAATTGTTATCTGGTAATTCTGTGTGAATATCCCCCAGAGCTCAATAAAACACTGTCAGGGGTTTTCGGGAGTCAACGGCAATTACCTGCAGTCACAACTAGTCAGAACAGAATGAACAATAACTTTTACTTGGATTTTACAGTATGTTTAAAATGTTGTCACAATCATGAGCTAAGTGTATTTATTACTACACCTTCAAATATAAATCCAACAACTGAAAACTGTATCAAACGCCTCCTTTTTGAAATCAAAGCATTTTGGATGACTGAGAAGCAATGAAAACATTTCTGTATGCTATAGCGTTCATATCATATGACTGTTTCGCATTTCATCAAATCACTGTAAGATGCCAGTGGCATTAACATCCATCCGATGTCCTCGCTGTGTGAAATTTGCATGCATAGAGTCTCCTGTACATGCCTGAGAAAACTGGGCCTCTGAAACATTCCTGAGTAAATATCTCTCGATTTTCAGTCCTAGAGAAAATGTGCAGCTAGTTAGCACAAGAAGTCTAGCAATACAAAACTGCACCACGTCAAATGGGGAAACGCTTACATTTCCAATCCTAAAGGTCACTTATGTCCAGCGGGAATTGATAATTATGTTTCAAAGGGACCATGAAAATGGAAGAGGCAAGAAGGAACAGTTCACAAAAAAATAGAAACTTTGTCATTATTCATACTGACCCACATACCATTTTAGACGTTTGCATAGATTTAATAAAAGACTTTCCAAATGCTGCAATAAATGGGTAAATAAAGTGTAAATGAGTTAATGAAGACATTTTAATGCCTGGCTGCGTTGTACTTTTCATAGGAGCACAAAAGCAAAAGTTTGTCATGGCCAGATTGCTCAGATGGAAACAGGGCACATCTGTCACAAAGCCCAATTCCGGTGATTGATTTGTCTTAAAGACACAACTTAAGAGCTTGGAAAGTGAAAAAACAAGCTACATTATATGCTGCAGATGGAAAATAACCTGAAAATATCAACTGCTCGTCCTAAATCTCTAATGTGCCGGCTCCAATCTTAAGAACTTGTTTCAGAGTGTTTGGTTATGAAATGTTTCAGGGAGTTTAGCATATTAAAAGCTTAAGATTCCAGTTACTACAATGCCAAAAAATCTCTGACGTCATCTTGGTATTTACATAAAATGAAGAGAACGACAGGGTAGTGTTTACAATTCTACCAAACAACTAGCATCAAAAATCAACACCGTAGCTGCGCAGAAAATAACAGCTTGAGCTAATGACGACTATGGGGGAGGGGGGGTATTTTATGAAGTCACTGGCACTTAAACTATCCCGTCCACTTTCCACACCAGATAGAACACTTCCTGCATGAGATCAATAGACACCATAACTGTGAGTGGGTGAACATTAAAGCCCCAACCCGATGACCTCTGCTTTTTGTTCTTCACTTCAACAGTAGAACAAACAGAGATTGCCATTTATCTTCTGGACAAATGAGCATGTTATGGGAAGATGACTAATGTGTGGTCGATAAAGATTCAGTTCTAATGCAGTGCTAACTTCCCTTTCGCTTAATGACCTAAACACAGAAAGATTTTAGTGCAGCATTGTTTAGAAAATGGGTTAATGGAAAAGAGAGAACGAATGTGTGTCAGAAAAACTCCAAATGGAGTCATTTTTTCACGGACTCTGTAATTATGGTTATTTATAAACTTAGATAAACCGCCAGCTTTGGAAGCGCAGAACCTACCAACAAGAAGGGACTTTGAATCTTTAAAGTTTCATGTACTTCATTGTGCGTGCGTCATCTCTAACCAGAGCCGCAAAGTTTGGTTGGTTGTTTGATGCTAGAAACTTTTTCATACTTTCTTAGACCCAAAATGACACACCCATAATGCATTGCTGTCAGTTGATTTCGAGGCAACTGTAGATTAACAAGCCGCTTTACCACAGTAAAACAGATGAGTGACCACAACATGGCTGAATGTTTCTCTACTTTGCGGAGAGATTCCAACGCCATCTGCACCTCTCGCAGATTTTTAGGAGGAAGAGAGATACTTTATAAACCTCATGTCTGAGAAAATAATCAAATTCTTACCACATGCTCATCAATATTAATTTCCATCCAGTTTTATAACCAGTTCAAAATCTCTACAGCAAAGTTTTGTTTTATTTGTACAAGCTGTCATTGTTTACTTCTAATAAGTCTTTTAGGTTAAGAAGTAAACATGAACATCAATTAGTGGCGTCATAAAATATGTTGGAGTAATAATTTCGTAACTAACGTATTTTGAGTGCGAAAACATTCAAAAGACTTTATGGATTTGAAGGATAATATAACCCAGCCCTCAAAACCTGCATATACCTTGATAACATCACGATCTCCATGTAAACAGTTTGATGAAAATAATATTGTGATAGTCCTGAAACTATTTTGCAATAGCACCCAGCTCAATCTCCCACGCTTCTCTTTCAAAAGCGTCAGATACACATATGGTCCCTTTCACGAACAACAAAAGCTTTGTGTGTCGCATTCGCAACCTTTCTATAACTCCTTTAAACAAAGGCTGTGTGAGATAGAGAGAGAGAGAGACAACAGTCTAGAAATGACTTGTGTATACAGTATGACTACAAGTACATTCATCAGCAAATACCAACTTCCTGTTAAGGAGTCACTCAAGTTCCTGTTGAGGAGTCACTCAAGATGTCTCACAATAAACTTAACTCTGAACTCAAGTCAACAAAGACAACCAATAGCACTTCCAATGGGTTGAAGTGTTACTTGGTTCTCTTCATTCCTCAAAACTCTCCTCAAGTGTACCGAAGTACAAAGGAAGTCAAACACCTTCAGCATGGCATGAAGATGAATAACCGATGACTGGATTTCCATTTGAACATCTCGTCTCACTTCCTGTTGAGTTTTTCTTTCTGGTGTTGGTGGTTTTTCCAGATTGGCTAGACAGCAGACAGACAGTAGGAGGACCTTCCATCCAAGTCCAGAGATGCCACCATCCATTCCATCTCCATAGACCACCACGGGTTCCACTGCTGTGTTTAAGATCATTTTAATAAGAACCTGATCTAAAATAAAGAGAATTAAGCAAAGTGGGGGGGTGTGACACTGCAGTAGGAGGTTTCCTCCAGGATTGATCTCCATGTCATGGATTATAAAACCCAGATCCAGTATTGATGGAACATCAAAGAGAACCCCGAAGAGCAAAGCTCAGATCGAGCTCGAAAAACAAAACATGGCGGGAAATAAAAGATCAAAAAGCAACACTGTATCAACAAACACCGTTAGTTTATAAACACTTGAAGCTCGCACAAGTCTTTAATCTGATCCCTTTGAAGTTGAACAGACACGAACGTTTGAAATTTAACGGTCACAAATGTCGTTTGAGGAACAAAAGCGCTTCAGCTCCGCCCGGAAACTTTGTGAGAGAAAATTTAAATTAAACACCAAACAAATACTTTCGTCTCACCTTCATGTGTGTGTTTGTTGCTCAAACCCAGAAGCTGTAAGTCAATGTGAGTCCGGTGTCATGTAGATTGCTTTATTTCCACCCCGGAGAGGGAAACACACACAGATGTGAGTCCGGAGAGGACACACACACACACAACACACACACACACACACACACACACACACTGAGATCTGCGGGCTTTGTGTCGTTGATCTACACGAACACACACAGCCGGGGGGGGGCGGAACCCTGAGCGTCACAATCTGCTCAGCAGCGGCGCTGAGCGGACACCCGCGGAACTGCAGCCGGCGCTCTGTGTTCGATTATTATATTGAGTATATTATTATATTGTTATTCACTTTAAATGCTTATTGCGATTAAAATAGCTTTAAGTAGTTATTTATTATTTATTTATATATATATTGGAATCATATGTATATGATTTATTGATTTTAGTATTAAAGCAATTGATCGAAAATCCAACGATTCATTTATCTGGTGATAATATTTTGCACGTACATGTAATGCAAAAAGGCTTTTTATTTAGCTAATAAATGTTTGTACTATAACCTGACGTTTTGGAGAGTTATAAAGGGCATATTTGGGATTTACATATTTTTACATTTACATTTAGGCGTTAAGCAGACGCTTTTATCCAAAGCGACCTACAAAGAGTCGAGGAGACGATGAAGCGGTAAATAGCAGAGACAACAATCGATGAACAAGTGCTTCAACGAGGTTACCAAGTTACACAACGTGAAATAAAAACCTGTGAGGAGAAAGAGGTTAAGGTATTTTTTATATATATATATATATATATATATATATAGAGGGAGTAGGTTAGAAAAGAGGTACTCCTGGTGGGTTAGGTGTGTAAGTGTAAGTTTTTAGGTGTGCCAGGCGTGAAGCAAGAGGCAGATCGTTCCACGATCGAGGAACCGATGCAGAGAACGTACGAGAGAGAGATTTCTTAACCTTTTGAGATGGAAACACAAGTCGTTGCGGAGCGCAGAGATCTGGAGGGCCTATACCTTTGCATTAGTGAGTTAAGGTATCTGGGTGCTGAACCTGTGGTGGTCCAGTTGGCAAGGAGAAGATATTTGAATTCAATGCGAGCTGCTATGGGAAGCAATGTAGTTTAATGAAGAGAGGTGTGACATGGGTCCTTTTCGATTCCTTGAACACCACTCTTGCCGCTGCGTTCTGTATCATTTGCAGTCCTGCAGGACACAATGGTTGATGACCCTAGTTGGATAAAGAGGTCGTGACTGGTCTTCGGATTGGCAGGGATGAAAAGAAGTTGCGTTTTAGCAAGGTTTATCTGCAGGTGATGGAGCTTCATCCAGAGCGAGAGGTCGCTTAGGCATGCTGAGGCATATTTTTACTTACATATGCTCAAAATGTAAAACTGTATATTTGATTGATAAATCTTTTTAATATATAATTTAATAAATGCAATATTTTGTGTTAATTCTTTCCGGTAAAAACACAGTAAATTTTTTTGATTGCATTACTACAGTATGTAATATTAGTTTACTGGTTATTGCTTTTTATTTATCAATTCCAGGGATGCTATTTCACATGGAAGCCCAATTGTAAAAACCAACAAAAATGAATTCCATGGTAAACCATGACTTAATAAAAATAAACAGTCAAAAGTATGTGTTGTTGTCAATACTGACACAAGTCAAGACATAAGATTGGATGGGCGTTACTCTCAAACCGTTGTTAGATACAGAATACTAACAAAGAATAAAAATACAGACAAAATGCATTTATATTGCCAAAATGTTGCATTTATGGATGACAAAAATAATAGTTTGGGTAAACATGTACAAATGAATAGTTATTAAAAGTGCCTGTATTTTATTTATTCATTTAATCATTTGTTTAATTTGACATCTTTGAAGAAAATTACTAATTAATTAATAAATGATTATAAATATAAACCTTTTCGAAATAAATAAATCATGTATAAAATAGAATAATAAAAAAACTTAAAGTATTCATACATGACATTTATTTTATTCCTGAATTGATTTTCAATTAGAGACTTATAAACCCTTGCATGACTGCTAATATTATGGCAATATAAATACTTCTTATACATCTTTTATATTTTGACAAAAACATTATGGTAATGCATATGGCTTTATATCCTATTAGTAAAGCAAGTCAATTCAAGTTAACTTTATTTATGTAGCTCTTTTTGCAATTTTCAATGTTTCAAAGCAGCTATACATGAAACATGTCACATTACATTGGTTAAAAAATCTAAGCAAAGTACACAGCAAACACAGACAGTCAAAAGAAGATAAACACATGTATTATATATTAATGCAGGCTGTACTGTCATTTATATATGGTGTATTAAAATAAGCACTAAAATATTGCCTAAAAGAAGTGTAACTTAAGGGGCAAAATGTATATAGACAAGGTTATAGGCCCTAGAACTGATCCTTGAGGTAATCCATAATTTACTTGTGTTAGATTTAAAGATTTATCATTTAGATGGACAAATGCATCTGAAGTTTGTAAAATTCATTGTTTCATGTATTATTTACGTCTAATTAAGACAAACAGCATAGTCCAGTGGTGTAATATTAGCAGTGCAGCTCATCTGAATAAATTTAATGGCGATGTTATTAAACTGTCAGTAGATGTCAGTATCTACAGTATCTATTCAAACATCTTTTCTGACAACTGCAACAGACACAACACCATGTGGTAAAGTGTTTTAGCAGTTGTTAAGTTTTATTCAGTTTTATTCAAAATTCATGTTCTTGTCTGACCTTTCTGAGTCATCAGAGATTCTTTTATGATCTCCTCAAGTTCACACAGGTGTTAAACTATCACATATGTAGATCATCCCATTATAAACATACTGTCCCATAAATACATTCAGTCAATGCATACAAATCTCTCTTGTGAAATGTGCTTAAATGACATATAAGATTTCCAAACACTTAGTCTTTATGTGTCTGTATTTCATACCTGCAGGTCAGCTTGAACTTACACCTGATATCATGTTTAATGATGACACCTATTTGCTTTCTTTGTGGCTTACTCAGTAAGCACTTTTTTTTACTCTGGGTGCATGAAGTGAAATGAGGGTGTTGGCAACTGTTAAGGGTGTAACTTCTTACCTCAGGATGTGGTAGTTTCAGAAGTCCCCCTCCTTTATCTTAACATAAAAAACAGACATAACAAAACAAACATGTAAATCTATAATTTTTTATTTTCACATCTGAAAAGAAAATAAACAAGTGTACTCTTGTCGGTTTTGCAAATCTTTGTTGATGCTTGTGCAAATCTTTCTGCATGATTTACAGAATACATTAATGACGCAAAACAAGAAAAAAGACCAAATCAGGTAGTTTTGACATTGACACATAAAGCGCACTCATGCACAACCTAAACATGAGTTTTTACGGATGATTGACAGGTGTGCATGTTTTCAGACAGCTGGTTTATAGGAGCGGTCACTATGATTAGGTCATTTTTGTTTCCTGTTTTCTATCTAGGTTCTGAGAAGTATTTAAAGTGTTGTAAGGATATCAATGCAGCGTAAGATGTGTTTAAATGACTCTTACAACATTCTGCAGCAACACGTGCAAAGTAGAAAGTGACAGAGAATTTAAGAAATCACTTTATCAGTGATGCAAATTTTGCGTAATAGAGCTTTTATTTTGTTGTCATTTTAATTGCAAGTAAAATAGGCCTGATTAATACGGTACAAATATTAAACTTTATTAAAATACAGATCTACGATAATACAAACATCCTTTTTTTAAAGGCCTAATGATTTTCAATGTGTCATACATGGAAATCCGTGGTTGGATCACATTCTTGGAAGATGTCACAATTATGCATTTTACAAATTGGCCTTTGTGGAAACTGATTTTTTGCTTTGCCAATTGGGTGTGTCAAAAAAAACTTCCTTCCTTATTATTGAGAGGTATATAGCTGTTCAGAGACCCAAGACTCAAGCTTTTTGCATCAGAGCATGGCTCAAAACCACCAGTATCACTCTTAACAGGTGAGTTAACCTGCAAAACCAACAACGCAACATTCATTTGATTTACATAACACAATAATAAACATGGTCACAGTAAATATATATTCTATATATTTATTTATAAGTTATATTTATTATAATCATTTTAAGTATTTTGTGTCTGGGTGTGTCATTTTGATGATAAAATTAAATAATCAATGGGTAATTAATATTGCACTTACATTGATATAAAGTATTTAATATTTTATTGAGCTTGTATATTGGTGAGGAATTGGTCTTTAAACACACCGCACTTAAATACCCTCTAACCACAAGTGCAGAAGTGAAACTGGGGCATTTAAATTTACACGTGGCAAGATTAAATCATGCTACGCATATGCAGTTTTCCTCCAAAATATTTAACTTTTTTTGATATTACGTTATATTCTTACTATTGTTCGTATTACATTTAATTACATTTAATTTTCATATGATTGTTTATTATTTAAATTTTTTCTTTTCGATTGTTTTCAATATTATGGGGGTTTATATGCATTTGTTAAAGATTTTCTGGTAATGTGTTCTCTTCTTTCTGTCATTTTTGGTAATCAACAACTTGCAAGTTTACATCACTCAATAGTCAATACATGCAATGTCAACATCTGTGTGCTTGAGTAAGTGGGGTCCGTCCCTTGATAAATATAGAAGTCACTTTGAAACCAAGACAGGTTGGGGTAAAACCAGATGCATGCAGCTGTGAAAAAAAAAAAGTTTTTAAAATTAGACTTGAAATGGAATTAAGTTAAAGTAATAGATAAACGATTGTTTATCAATTTGTCCAAAAAGATGTGTAAACTGTGTTAAATCAGTGGACATTTTACCATCAGGTTATTCAGCGAGGCAAAGGATCTCCAGTGCCGGTGACTGATCTTGAAGTTGGAGTCTGAATGCCTGGTGTCCAATCACATCTTTAACATAGTGGACCCCAGTGAGATTCGACCACTTCAACCATGGATTTCAAGCCTGCATCCTCCTGCCCCGACATCTACAACTGGAGTGGTGACTATAATCTCATCCTAAGGCACTACAACTTTACCGGACGCCTGCAGAACCGGAAACCCCCCCGGACCGGAACCAGCATCATCACGGTCTTGTTCTTATGCATCAGTGTCTTTATTGTCCTGGAGAACCTCATGGTGCTGTTGGCCGTGCTTTTTCGTATCCGTCTGCGTCACCGCTGGATATTTATTTGCATTGCTAACATCGCCCTGAGTGACCTGCTGACCGGCTCTGCCTACGTGGTCAACATCTGCATGTCAGGAGAGCAGACCTTTAGGCTGAGCCCGGTTCTTTGGTTATTCCGTGAGGGACTTTTGTTCGTGGCGCTTGCGGCTTCTATCTTCAGCCTGCTCTTGATTGCGGTTGAACGTTACGCGACTATGATGAAGCCCATCCACCAGAAAACTGCCACAAAGAACTACCGTGTGTACATGATGATGGCGCTGTGCTGGATGACAGCATTTGTTATCGGCTTCCTTCCCCTAATGGGTTGGAACTGCGTTTGCAATTTGGGCACCTGCTCAACACTTCTGCCACTTTATTCCAAGAGCTATATCTTATTCGCTCTGGTCATCTTCCTCATCATCTTGCTCACCATCGGCGCCCTCTATTTCGCCATCTACTGCCATGTCCGAAGCAGCACAGAGACTATGGCTGAACGCAGCAGAAAGCGTTCGCTCCGGCTCCTCAAGGCCGTTATTTCAATCGTGGGAGTGTTTATGGTGTGTTGGGGTCCGTTGTTCATTCTCTTGCTGGTGGATTTCTTTTGTTACTCCCGCAGCTGCAGCACACTCTTCAGTCCTGGGTGGGTCATCGCGCTGGCCGTGCTAAACTCCGCCATGAATCCGCTCATCTACTCGTTCGGCAGCATGGAGTTGAGGAAAGCTATCTCAACCCTCCTGTGCTGTTGCTGCGTGAAGGTGGGGCTGGTCGATCCCAAGACTCTGAGGTCCAAAGAGACTTCCAGCACTTCTGGAAGCCGGCACAGCAGTTTGCGCAACAGCTTCAGCAAGGTGAAAAATCTGAGCACCAGTCCACCGCCGGAACCCAAGAGCAGGAAATCACGCCTCAGCTCCACCACCTCTTGTTTATCTGCATCGAGCAATTAGATGGCGGTGAAAAAATTTGTTTTGCTCTGAACACGGAATAATATTTCGATGTGGCATGTACACGCCCGTGAATTTGTTTTCATGACTGTAGAATCATGCAGACAACGAAGACTAAATCTCGGTTTGCGTAGCAAGCCACTAACTGCAAGACAGTGACGTTTAAGGACAACATAGTGTTTGTGATTTTAAATGGGATTTTTTTTAATGGTATGGTATCTCATTGAGAATGCTATGTTAAATAAACAGAAACCTTAAAATTTCATGGTAATTAAAAAAAATTACTTAAAAATTTAGAAAGTATGTTTTTATGAAATGACAGATGTTTCTATTTTAATAACTATTTTTTTAGATCGTTTATTTGTTCTTCATTGTAAATTTCATGAGAAGAGGCAATAAAAGCTAACTGATTCATAGTTGTTCTCTCTTGACACACACAAGAGGGAGACATCCCACAGACTTCTTCAATTCTTCGTTACTTTAAATGTTGATCAGGTCAAGGGATATTTCAGTGTGTGTTAAAAAGTCATTTTTACAGCAACATGTGGAGAAAGCAAACAGAATTCACAGTATTTACATATATCTTATATGATAAGACACTTTTACGCTAAATGTAAAATCTTAACCATTTAAGTACACGTCTCTTAGCCCTATGTTTAAGCCTTGAATTAAATTTTGTCATGATGCTAAAATTAAAGGATAGTTTTTCTTTCCTGTTGGTTTCCAGGACAACTAAATTTATTTTGGCAACTCAAAAACAAGAAGATGCATGATGCATTTTACATTGATTGAAGTAAAAAGCCAACCATTGAGATGTGCATGGAAAGTTGATATCTCGAAAAGCTTTTAATAAATGTTAGAAGTCAACATTTCAACACACAGCAAATATACAATCAACATTTGTTTGCATTTATGTAAACACATACAAACAAACTAGACATCTTAATGTAATGCACTTTTTTCTTTACGTACAGCGCACACATTCTAGGCCTTTCTTGATAAAAGAATAAATAATATTGCAGATATGATAACAGTGCTTGACATGTTGTGTTGATTTATGTCGGTTGTTTCAGAGGACATGAAGGTTTAACTGAAGTTGCGTGCAGACAGAGCGATCCGCCCCGCTGTGATTCCTCAGACAGATAATGATGAACTTCATTCAAACATCCCACATCAATTTAAACCAGAATCAATACAAATAACTTTAACATCACTGCAGACCAGAAATGATTGGACTCAATCCCACAACAAAGCTGTCTTTCTACTTGATTTTCACGAGTGTCCTTAAGGCAAATATAGTCATTAAATTCTGAATGACAAACACGGAGACAAAAATGACACAAATAAATGTGTTCTCGCATTTTAAATGATATACTTTTTGCTCTGGGAAAGAATTGCAGGATGTACATTTGAGTGCATGTTTATCGTTACTTAGCTGCTACATGATTAAGACATGAAAAATGCTGCCGAATTTCTAAAGTCTCTTCCCAAAAGTTGGAGCGACAGCTATAGATCTAAGACTTGATATAGGAAAGTTGTGCATCTTTTTTTATTTTACGTTTTTTTTATATAAAATTTTTAAACAAGAATTGCAGACCCTATATTTTTATGCATCCATGTTTTGTGCATTAACAATATTAGGATTTACCACAAATTTTACAAAAAAATTATACATGCGATCTCTCGTTGTTCCTTCTAGTATTCTTGATACTGATATATAAATATTCCTATTATAAGCTACCCAAAAATTTTATTCGGTTAAACATTTTTAAGAACATACGATAAAACACCGTTCTTTAGTGCATTTGATTACCATAAAAAGTTCTCCCTGGTAGTCAATGATGCCCTACAAATCTCATCTGCTAATGTTCTTCCAAAAATCTCTATTTGTGTTCATCAAAAAATAGCTATACAGGTCTAAAAACAATTTAAGGGTAATTTATGTCAGTATTTAAAGTTTTTGGTTGACACTCCCTTTAAAATTACAGATACTGATTGAAAGATGCTTAATAATAAACAACGCAAACTGCTTGCTGATTGAACGACAGTAAATGTGTGGCAACATCACTTTTAAATTACATTAAAAAAAATAACAATTCCCAATTCTTTTTAAACATTAATCACAGATGTGACATTCATAGAAAAAAATTATTAAGCGAGTTCCAGCCCGTACCATCTCTTTATTACACAGCTTGTGTTGTTCAATGATAAAACGCACAAGTCCGGATAATAAACACACAAATGGTGATGGTGGAGGCGTCACAACAAACAAACCAACCTTAAAGACACCACGTCACAAAATGAGCTCACGATAAAAGAATTCTGACATGCTGTGAAACCCAAATAAGCGTCTTTTTCTCTTTTATCCTTGCTCTTCCTGCCCACTGATGCTTTTAGGACCTGTAATTGTTTCAAAGTGGCACAAACCTCATTGCTAAGGTTCAAGTGAGGCAATGAGACTCACGCTTCTACAAGAAATACATGAAACACTGACGCTACATTGACTACCACTATAAAAAAATGGTGAAAGGTAAACCAGAACTGTTTGATTTCTTCAAAAAAATCTTCTTTTATGTTCAACATAAAATATATACAATAATTTAGTCAATTAATATCAATTAACTAACATCTTTAATTAAAAGACTGAGAGATGTTGATCGGGAATTGATATCTTACATTCTGATGGTCTCGTTTGGCTTTCATCCATATGCACAAAACACATTATCCACAGTGTCTTGACTTTTAATGGTTGCCATTCATATTTCATTAAAGTTGGCGTTGAAATCAATTTTCAATTTTGGGTTCCAATATGGGTTAAACATTTTGTGCCTTATTGCATTTCTTTTTATTATTTATTTAAATCAATATATTCATATCCTATGTGATATATTTTTTACATTCATTTGTCATTGTGCAGTATATTACGTTGAAATGTCAAATTTACTAATAATTTATTTATTTACTTAATCATTTTCCCAAGTCAATGTGTTATTGTGTTAAATAATTGTGATCTCGAAATTGATTCAAATAATTGTAATTATAACTTGTCATAATAGAGCAGCTGTCCCTCATATTGACTGGAACCATGGCGGTAGGACCTCACTCCTGTTCCTGCTGAACTGAGCCAGCGTTTTATATACAAACTGATACCAGTTTAGCAGGCACAGGAGGGCATGGACCTCATGGACAGTTAGCATTATACATGTAGTCTTAAACAAATACTAAGATGTCAAGATTTGGGTGGATAGATCTTCACCATCGCAAGTTTTTCAAGCGTGTGGCCAAAGCGTTCACTTCAGGCACTGAACTTAGCCACTGTGAACAGTAGAGATCCATGCTCACCAACTGGCTAAGCCCTGTGCCGTAAACAAGTGATTGACATGATGGACAACAAAAAAGACATAAAAATGTTATTCAGATTAGAGTGTAAAACTTAAGTTATGATGATAATTTCGCAAGAGTTACATTCCATGACATTCTTGACATTCATCTAGTTCAACAAGCAGTTTGCAGTACTGAATTTAGTGTGAACACGTCTGGTGTGGACGATATTAAAGAGTGTCAGTTTGTTTTTATACAGGCCTGTTTAAGTAATCGTAATCCATTTTCAATTTCAATGTAACTACTTTCTAACAATTTAAATTTTGCATTTCTTTAGTATGTATATATTACTTATTTGAATCTATATATTGGTTTTTTTTAAAGTTTTTATTTGTTCTTGAGTTGAATTGTGTGTTGTATTATTTATTAATATATTACCAATTTACATTTTTAAAAGATAGTTTAATATCAAAAATGATCATTGAAATCATGGTAATCGTTGTTGGTGTCAAATATGAATTGCTTAATTTCTTAAATTTCCCAGATTCCTTTATCCCATATTCCAATAAGCCTATATCTTTCACTCTGAGGATACACAATCATTCCAAAAAGATGACTCACTGTTTCAAAAACATATCGAGTTGGACTTGTATGAACTTGATGTCAGAGAAATTAACAAAACAATCCCATCTTAAAAGCACTTCAAAATTTATGATAGCAGCGATGTTTTTGTGATATGTTAATAATTTGATCAATACTTGCCCACGAGCCAAAGTGCCACTACGATGTCAAGCTGTCTTGACATGTTTTCTCGTACATGACTATGGAATTGCTATGGTGATTTCAGGTTAAGGTTTGTGTACCGCTGAAAAACCTATAGGTGTGGTGCGCTTGAGAGCTGTGCAGGAGTGGAAATCCCTGGCAATGTGATTTTTTTTCTTAGCGACCAAATCACGGTGCCAGGAACCCTCCCCACCGCAGCCAAGATGGAAGACCCCAAACCAACCTTCTTCGACTCCAAATGCATTACAGCTGTACTCCAGCTGTGTTCTGGGGCAGCCGTCACCCTGTGGAAAAAGAGGATGAGACTATCAGTTTATCAAGAGCGGAGAGGTGGTGCCGGGTTTGACCCAGGTTTTAAATGAATATCTCATTCATTGATCTTTTGGCCAAATAAAAGTGTAAACCATAAGATGAGACCTGTTCCTGGACATAAATATTTATGTTTAGCTGATGAACGTTGAAAGTAGGAATCCTAGTATTAAACAGCAGATGTTACTGTAGACAGGAACAGATGCAGCTGGACAGTCAAAGTTCATCCTATGAAATGTTCTGTGGAAAAACATCGCTCTTGTTTCGAATGGCCTCAGAATTGACCGCAGCAAACAGCTACCGCACAAATTCCTTCCCAGAATCCTATTTTCAGCGCTTGCAGTTTTTCCTCCTTTGGGATGAAATTATCTTAGCAAAACAAACCAAAGAATTAACTTGTAGAGAGCAGGTTGGTCTTTTAAAAAGAATCAGGGATTGATTTGGTAAATCAGGATATGTCACGTAAAGTCTATAATTTTATTATAACGCACTAAAATGTTATTGTTCCTTCCCATCATAGAAGTTACATTGTTGTGGCGCCCTCGTAGTGATGTCATAAAGCTGTGATTGTGTTCCCTTATGCAGTACTGGTTCATGACATTTTACTGAGACAGAAAAACATGTGTCATTATTTTTCACGTACAAAAACATACAAAAAAGTGCTTTCTAACAGATGTAATCAACTTAGACAACATTCATTATCAGTACCTCATAAATTATGTATACACTAATTTTCAAGTTCTGCCCACAATGTCCAGTTATCCGAAACCGTAATGAGCTTTCAAACTGTGAAAAGCATTTTAAGCCAACTTGAGAACGTGCACGGACACCGTTAGTTTTATAGTGTAATAAGAATCTGTTAGTTGGCT
>CM065671.1:17230197-17250197 GCA_033220385.1 Triplophysa yarkandensis | reverse complement strand
AGACATTTCAATACGACTGTCAAGCGATTTCTATTTTTACTGAAGACTTTTTGTTTGAAAACTAAAGAATTAGACATCAGGGAAACCTTGGAGGTAAAATTGGAATGCAGTGATGTAAGTGTCAGAGGTGGAAAATAAACAATCCATTTTAGATCTAAATCCAGATGATAAACAACATGCTATTAACACAAAAAATTTCTGACTATTAAATAAATCGTTTTTTAGAATACTTGCAGTGAATTTGAGAGGTAAAACTTCTGGTACCCTCTTTTTCTTTACAGCTCCATGTGCCAGCGTAGTGAAGACATGTGGCTTGTTTTGGTCCGAGTGGGCTTTGGTTGTTAGGATGCCATGCCAGCTCGTTGCTCTGCCCCGAAAGAAACGCCCACACACATATACAGAAAGACACAGTTGCATGCACATCCGAGGCGTGGTGGTATGTGCCAGATGCCCAGACTGACAGCCCACTCCAGTATGCCAAGAAGAGCCACTCTGTTCATCATAACAGTCTAAGCAAGAGAAAAAAGACATTCTGAAAAGATTTAGATTTTCCCATTTGGACCATTTGGTTTACATTGACACTAGAGGAGAAATGCATGAACGTTACTTTAAGCTTCCCGTCGTCACCTAACGCACCACTGTTTGGGAACTGGGCTACACAGATGTGTGCAGTTCCACCGCGTGGTCAAAATGCAACGTTGGTGCCAAATATAATAAACCAAACTGATTCCCAGAAACCATACAGTCTGAGCGGCACCTGGACGCTTCTCAGATGGATGAATGTGTTATAAGGAAAATACAACGTATAGTTTTTCTCTCAGAGGTTACTCTTTCAGCTCAATTGATTTTATGACATTTGAGCTTTCAGTTTCGTCAACTTTGTCTTTTTTTATTTTGAAAATCCTTTAAATTGGATAGTCAAAAAAAAAGTCAAGATTAAATCCAGAATGGATTAAATGATTGTTGATTTGGGCAAATTTGTTGAGGATTATTTGTGTTCACATAGAGTTCTTCAATAATATTGACTTTTGATTGCAGATATTTTCTGAGCTCACTTTGACACATTGTCTGAGTCTCCTTTTGAACTGGTGACCTGTGTAAAATTTCTTACTACTTACTCAAGAGATATATATGAGATGCAAATGAGGCTTTACTTTCCTTATTATGTAAAATATGCAAACATAAGTATAAACACACTTAAGTCTAGTGAGTGATTTGGCAAGATGGCTGTGGCAGTGTGCATCTGTTTGGACAGATCAACATATATCCAAAGTATTCCACATCACAGATTGGATTCCACATGTGGCCACCACCCCTTCACTCACATCAAAGTACATTGAGCACAGGTGGCATGGAAATCCAGTTCAGAGAGCCCTGCGGACATGCAGTTTGCAACCAGAAGACATTGGTGAAATATAACACACTTGAGTGCAACGGCGATCTTAGATGCTGAACGACTCGTACTTCAGTCCCCTCCACCTTTAGGACCGGGCATGACGCAGCCTAATTCATCATTGCTCCCTCACTGCTCCATCATTTATGGTGGCAATCCATCAAGAGCTGACAGTGAGACAAGAGGCAGAAGAGAGGCTCTGGATGAGAGGCTAATACTGTCTGCAGTCAGTGCTCAGGGGAAAGCACTTTAAGCATAGGATTGCAATTTTAATGGGCATGTAGATAATATTTCAGTTGTGATTTACAGAAAAAGCGCAATTTGCTGATGTACCTTATGAACTTAAATTGACATTTTTGTACTCTGGGATTGCACTTTTTTTAGCTTTTGACACCTAATGGAGTTCTCAATTATATATCGGCTTCATCTCTAAAATTTTATCAGACACCAACCATCAAGAACCCTTATATAATCTTATTGTTTTCTATGAGAAGCAAGGGAAATGTTAATGAGATCTCATATGACATGGAACCTTGTCAAATATTTCTCCTGAGAATAAAAGAGACTATAACCTCACAGGTTTCCATTAGTGGTTCGGAAAATATCTCAACAGTGTCTTAAACTGAGCCCAGATTTGTCAAGTGAAGATCTTATTATTAACATTTTTCATCAATTTAGCACGAATCCAGATTATTTTACCTCTTCGAAATACATTAACTCTACACCGCCATACTCTTACCAAGTTCCTCATTGTTTCAGCTTTATTTCTCCAGAGCAATTTGGATTTAAGCATCTGAGACGATTTTGACACCTTAATGAAACAAACAAAATAATGATTTTTTTAATGTTACAAAATACATACCCCAAAAACAGTCAAATGTACTTAATAAAATCATTTAAAAACATTGAATAGATTTTTCAGTTGAAAACATTAAATCATTTATTTTCTCTGAAATGTACAAATAAGTTAATGTAATGAAACAAATAAGTATTTACTTAACAAATATATTTTTGTAATTTACTCCAATATTTTTGGTGTATTATAAAAGTAAAATTTGAGTCAATCAGATTTTCTTAATTATTTATTCACATTAACATAAAAAATAAATAGTATATTTACTTATTTCCAAAGCTTTTAAATGTACTTATTTTTAAAAACAGTCCAAAATTCAAAGTTAATAGAAAACACCAAATGTTCTGTTTGTAAACATGGGTGGCCATTTAGCTACCAAGCTGTTTCACCACTGGCGGCTTTGTGGTTTTCTTCATTTCCTGTACAGAGCTTTCCAGATTTGCGCCTGGATCACTGATTGCATATCAGCGTTGTCCAAACACTTCTTGATGTTTTCGAATCCTCAGGTACTCCAGACCTCGTGGCCACTCACTAGGATATGGTGGTCTGCTTTAAATTGAACTTTTGCCCTGGAGCTAAAGGAAGAACAAAATCTGTTTCAAATGAATGAGGAAGAAGCTAAACGTTTAGTGGTGCCAAAACCTGGCATTTTTTCTCACTTTGTCTGCCATTCATTTGAAGTTTTATAACAGTTAGTCTCTAACCATGTGTACTGGATATTCCTCTTGTGGACGTCTGTCTCAAATCACATTTGAATGAAGAAACATTTATCTCACAAAAAACAGAACTAATATAAGCAGACACATCGTTCAAGTTCCAAAATTACCTTGAGAACAGAACTAGACCTTGGAGACTAGCGTCTCATCTGCATCTTGTCATGATGAATGATTCATAAAGGAACTGAATCACAAATAAACAGTAGAGAAGAATCAAGCCTTGGGGTACTTGCAAGATATATTCCAGTTCTTTGTTTTCTTTCATCCTGATGAAACCAACCAAATGAGATCAAACTAGAATTAACTATTTACGCTGTCTGGAAATATGTTATGTGAAACACCAACAACGTGTCACATTAAGAGCTTCACAATTTTGTAGAAGGTCTTTGTCATTGATTTGTTTCATTTTGTGGTTCCCTTGAAGTATATTAAAATTCCATGTTCCATTTAGTACTATGGAAGATAAAGAACACTTCACAATAATACATTAATACACAATTTTTCCTCCGCTGGTCTTAATCAAGCGTTTTATGTTTAACATCATAGACATCATATCCTGCCACTGCTCTTTAAGAATAAAAGCCGTCTTTCAGCCCTGCAGACTAACGTGGGAGTTTAATTGCACAATATTAAAAGATGTTATTATTGCAGGAAATGCCAGGCCCACACGCATATCTCTGTCTTTCTGCTGTGTTTTGATTTGCAATGCTCTCATCGTAAAGCTGTTTTTGTGACGCATGAGAGCTGTGGTTACTACACAAGTGACACGTTTCTAACAGAACAAGAACTTCTGTAAGCCGCACGATTACAGCAATCCAATAGTAAAGCATCCTGTTTACTTTTAATGGGGTCATTGAGGTTTCGATACGATTCTTTGTTCAAATTGGTTGAAAATAAGGTTGTCTTCACCTCTTAGATTTGATTTCTGGGTTGAATTTAAGGACATTAATTTTAAAGGATTTCAGGAGCTGCTGTTTTGAAATCTAACAATACACAAGCAGCCACAACAAACGCTTGTAAGATGTCAAACATGATACCTCGATGTTTGATGGAGAAAAGGAAACTATTAAGAACTCAGTACAACCTTCTAGACATGATACCAATACCCCGTGCTAATGGACAGCGATGGAACTTTGGTCAAAGAGGCAGAACGGATACGCAGGATGTTGGACATGCTGAGTGCCTACAGGTCAGTAGACTTCAAAAGTGACATTTTCATTCCAAGCCCGAAATCAAAATGCCAGATGAGAGGTGCGAACCTTGCTTGGACAACAGAGATCCTGAAACGGGATATGAGGAGCAGACTCGACCTGCTCTCTACTGAATGGATTAATGCACCATAATGGGAACGTTGGCTCCTCCTGGATGTTCCCCCCTCCTCGCCTTTGTTCCATTAGATCTGACTGTATACTTTTTCCAGACCATCAGAAGGCTGAACTGTCTCTTACTGGCTGTCTGGCTGCTTTATCTGTTTAGGTTTATACTCGCATGTTTATTGCCTAGAACAAGAGTATGTCCATAAGTGATCCTACAAACAAACATCAAATCAGCGAGGGATTTGAAAGATGTATTGGTGATCTTAGAATTTGGATTGATCTTCTCGGATGTTAAAAGTGACAAGCCCGGCCAAAAATTCTACCCAAAACCTACAAAGAAAATATACAATATGGTTTAAAACTGGCATACATTTCTTGAATCACGATCGAGGTCCTGTAAAGAAAAATGTTTTCCTGTTTCAGAACAATATCAAAATATCAATAAGCATCTCAAAAGCACTTTACATACCATTCCATCCCTAAGCTTCTAGGCCATCAAAGCCGGTTGCCTTGTTGTAAATTAAATTTTACAAATCTGCTTCATGAGTTTTTTTGTTTCGAACAAAACACTTCCATTCTGGTGTCGGTCATCCCTCTCGTGGTTTAGGAGAAAAAGGTGATTTTGTCAAATAATTGTAATCAATCATATATTCCAAAAGATGCAAAACTGATTATTAAGAAATCGCAGTTAGTTGTGTTTTTGCAAAAACAAATCGTCATAGTAAAAAACTTTCACTTAGTAAAGAAGGATATGATCTTATGAGGTTAGTCTTGAGTATCTGTAGTGTAGAATCGCCTTAAATGTTAATATCGCTGAAAAGTCTTTGGTTTACTAAAACTAAGAGAAGATAGATACAGCTTTGCGATAGTTTTCAGGGCGGGCTCTTCTGCGATCTCTGATTGGTCCATGGGCGGGACACTGTATCGGTGAATAGCCAATGAATAGTTTGGGATGGTATGACGGCGATAGGTTGAATATTTAAAAGAAACTTTCCGAAGCTTTGGCTGTACTGGGGGAGTATATCGCGTAACTCGGGTTTAACGAACGGACCGCGATGAAGGTCACAACTTAACATGTTCGACATCAGTCTTAAGTATATATTTCACATAAAACACAACTTTAAAAAATGTAACTTAAACTTTAAAAATGTAACTTAAACTTTAAAAAATGTAACTTAAACTTTAAAAAATGTAACTTAAACTTTAAAAAACTAACTTGTCAAAATAAAATGGAGCACAAATTGTGAGAAAAGACTTCCCTCTTGTGGTCAAGCGTGCTCACTTTAAAATCCCAAATTTAAAATATAAATACCATCTCTATAAATACTAAATCCCATTACTATCAACAATATGAGTATTTAATAATTAATAATATTGTTTTAAAAAAAGTAATAAAAATGAGCTACTTTTATAGATATACCTGATTTTAAACATCACAACCGACACATTACACATAAATACAGAAAAATAAAAATAATAAATTAAAATTAAAAACATTAACCTCAAACATCCATGAGGTCAAATGAGGCGGTCCCAGATTTCTCCTGATGGACCCCTCAAAAATCAAGGAGAAATTCAAAGAATGTGTAAATAAAATAAACAAAACCGCTCAGCATATAAAACAAAAGCAATAATACATAAAACGACGTTAAATAAATAAATATATCGCGAATAAATTTGAATCCGGGTTAGGTGTCCGTTGATATCGCCTGACTGAAAGTGACCCCGCTCCAGAGGTTCCGTCACTCCACAGGCACTTCCGGCGCCCGATCCACAGAACCGGCTCCAGGATGTTCGAGGAGGCCAGTGAGGTGTTGGAGAACATGTTCAAGTGTTCGTTTCCGCTCAGTTTGTTGCTGTTTCTGCTGCTCGTGTGTCCGTTGCGCGCGGACGCGGCGCACGAGTTCAGCGTGTACCGGATGCAGCAGTACGACCTGCAGGGACAAAACTACGGTAAAACACGACGAAGTGACGTCACAGAACTTTAATTTGTACGTTTAAGTGTGTTTCAGGTTCATCGCGTACCGAATATCATCGAATGGTCGATTAACGTGCGCGAAATTACCGTAATTGCGCACATATTACGGTAATTGCTAGCGTGCTAAATCGCTAGCCGGTTCCATTGTGTTTGCTTGTTCTTTCACACGTGATTGTGTTGATTAACCGCAGGGATGTGTTTGTGTTTTTAGGTCAGTTGTGGATCCATTCGACGTTTTGTAGAAACATCTTGACTCACTTCTGTCCTTCTCCTTGAGGTGTTTTAGTTTATCTCTGTGCTTTGATCTTGAAGACTCAATGTCTGGATCACTCCACACTATGGGTTCGCCATCTGGTATAACGGGTTCCTGCGGGATTTATTTCGGCGACGAGATCGGACGAGGAAGTGAACTTGGTAGGATTGGTGTCGATGTTGCGTAACTGTCAACTTTTGCTCACAGGTTCCAGAAACGCCATTTTGAACTCGGAAGCTCGTACGGTGGACGCCGACGTGCTGAGCCGCCGATGCGTGATGATGCGACTGGCCGATTTCTCCTACGAGAAGTATCAGAAAGCCCTCCGGCAGTCGGCGGGTGCCGTCGTCATCATACTGCCCCAGAACATGTCCACTATGCCCCAGGACATAGTGCAGGTGAGACGCCGCGTGTTTTCCAGAATTCAACGTCGGGAATGCTGAACCCCGTTGGTTTTTCCTCCCGCAGCAGTTCATGGAGCTGGAGCCGGAGCTGCTGGCAACGGAGACGGCGGTGCCGGTGTATTTCGCCCTTGAGGATGAAGAGCTGCTCTCCATCTATCATCAGACGCAGATGTCGTCATCCTCACAGGAGACTTCATCGGCGGCTGAAGGTGAACTTTCGCCCTTCTTTAAGTTCTTCAAAGCAAGTGATGTATGTAGACGGATAACGTTGGTGTTATCAAACAGTGCTGCTTCACACGGCGACGGCGAATGGTTTTCAGATGGTGACAAGCGGCGCTCAGAGTAAAGCTGTGAGCGATTGGGCCATTACCAGCCTGGAGGTAAGAAAGTAATACTCACGGTTATTCGCTTTATAACATTATTATGACATCACGTAGAAGCAGTAAATAGTGCTGATGCGTTTATTCCTGTGATTATGGAAGTCGCATTCTGACGATAAGCATCAAGTCGTCAGATAACGCTAGCGGATTAGACGGACCAAACAAACCCACAACCACATGCATATAGAACAATGTTTCGGATGTTTTTTGTCGCGGTGCATTTGGGATTGCTTCCGGTATGAAAGATGCAATGATTTACTTGGTTATTAGAGGGTGTTTCGGAAGGCAGTGTGATATTTTATCCATCAATGATGACTTAAAATGTAAGGCCAGTGCTACATCATCTATCTGTGAATTTTGTTTAATTGCTCTTGTGTTATATTAGAACAAAATAATTTTCTGCTAGAAATCATCACAGATAAGGCCGACGGGTTTTGACCTTTGTCCAGACTAAATAGTTAGTTAATACTCAACAGGAGACTTGAAGTGTTGATCAGATATATGTCATCTATCACTCTTTTCGACCATCTTTCAGGGGCGGCTAACAGGAGCTGGAGGAGAAGAACTGCCCACCATCGTCCTGGTGGCCCATTATGACTCTTTTGGAGTGGCTCCAGTAAGAATTTTATTCTTTATAATTTTTTTTCGACCTAGAATTGTGAATGCGTGTTGAGCATGTGATTTCTTTCAGTGGTTATCATACGGTGCAGATTCGAATGGTAGCGGTGTCGCTGTTCTCCTGGAGCTCGCACGGCTTTTCTCTCGACTGTACTCGTACAAAAGAACGCACGCAGGGTAACGTTTCATTTTACACTCGCTTACCACTACATTTGTTTCAGCGGCGTCTTATAAAAACATCTTGTGTATAGGTACAACCTGCTGTTTTTCTTGTCGGGAGGAGGAAAGTTTAATTATCAGGGCACCAAACGCTGGCTAGAGGATAATTTAGACCACACTGGTGTGTGTTTTATTTTTTTTATTAATGTCTATTTTTTATTGTTAATGTAATCCCCATGAAATGGTTTGATCAAATTAATATTTGTGTTCTAGATTCCAGTTTACTTCAGGATAACGTTGCGTTCGTTTTGTGTCTGGACACTTTGGGAAACAGTGATAACCTTCACCTCCATGTGTCAAAGCCACCCAAAGAGGGAAGCCCGCAGCACGTCCTGCTTAAAGAACTTGAGACGGTACGATACATCGTTATAGAAATGTATTTATATTTTTGAGCGATATTAAGATTTGTATATGTGTTGCCATCAGGTGGTGGCCGATCAGCACCCCGACCTGAAGTTTTCCATGGTTCACAAGAAGATCAACCTGGCCGACGACACTTTGGCCTGGGAGCATGAGAGATTCGGCATCCGTCGCCTGCCAGCCTTCACCCTGTCGCACTTAGAGAGCCACCGCAGCCCTGAGCGCCACTCCATAATGGACATGCGGTCAGTGTCGCCCTCTCTGGAGGGGGCGGGAGAGGCCACCACTGGGTGGGTGATGATTGGTGCTCTCTCACCCCAACACAGATCCTATATCCCCTTTCTTCACTTTTATTGACGTGTCTGATTTCTTTGCTAGGCCTCACGTGGATTTGAAGAAACTAAGTCGTAACACAAAAGTGATTGCGGAAACGTTGGCGAGGGTCATATACAACCTGACAGAGAAGGTGGGAAGTATTTTTTTTCACTATTGTTTATGACTGAAGATTTCATTGTGTCTTTAGTAAAGTAATATTGCTTGTTGATGTCACACAGGGTGCCAGTGGAGACCTGGAGATCTTCACTGAACAGATGGTGAGTTGGAGAACGTAGGCTGACATTACGGCTCTGTGAGAGCCACCGAACCAGGGATTTGTAAAAACATTATTTGTGGTCGCAGCAGGTACAGGAGGAACAACTGGCATCATTGGTCGACTGGTTGACGGCACAGCCGAGGGCCGCACAGTTGCTGGACAAAGACAGCAGCATCGTAAACACACTGGAGTATTATATGAATCGCTATCTTAAAGATGTCAAGAGGCATCTTGTCAGAGCTGATAAGAGGTATGACCACCTTTATGAGTTTTTAATTTTCCTGTTATGTATGATTATCATATTTTATCTTTTTTCCTCTTGACAGAGACCCAGAATTTGTTTTTTATGATCAATTAAAGCAGACCATGAATGCTTATAGGTAAGATCGTATTACTTATTGATAAATATAATTCATTTTTTATGTGTGAAGTAATGAATTATTTTTTTTGCATCAGGGTAAAACCAGCTGTTTTCGACCTGCTGCTGGCTCTCTGTATTGCATCTTATCTTGGAGTGCTGTATTTGGCCATACAGGTGAGAAAAACGTTTTTCCAGCATTCAGTGGCGAGTAACGTATCTATGTGCTATAAGATTGTGTGCTTTTTGTTCCTATAGAATTTTGGACTACTGTACGGGATCCTCCGCAGAGTTACGGCTCCTCGTGTCAAGCAGCACTAAACCTCAAATTGATCTCTTTGAAGAGTGCCAAGAGTGCGTTTTTCTCTCTGTGGACCTCATTTTCAGTTAGATGTGAGTGGGAACAAGTCTGCGAGTGACAGGTGCAGAACAGGTTGTGTTGTTGTGCAACTGAATCTTCATCCTGTGGAACATCTTTTAGCTCAGACTTGTTATCGTTCACGAGAAATTTACCTTTAATTAATGTTCATATCATGCCTTCTTTGTGTGTGCTTTAGTTTTCTAAGAATGCATTTTTTAATCACGACACTAACGTTCCCAGTTTCAACATCGCCTCATTCCCACAATGTCCCACGTCTTTAAAGGTACAATCCACAAGTTCAGACAGCCATTTGATTCACTTACACTGGGTTAAAGAAGCATGTAGTCATTAAGCAGATTTTTTAAGCAGTGTTTTCTGAAAGCCACCATTATGTGGTCTTCATCACCGGCAGCTACTTCAAGGTGGGCTAAACCCTTGCTGGTTGAGTCAAAGCATTGGTCCGTCTGTTGACATTCAAAGCGACGACTCAATCTTTTATCAAGCTTGTGATAGTCTCAGGAGCAAGTATTATACATTGATTCGATGTCATCACGTTTGATTTGATCTTGAGGGTTAAAATGACAACATGATAACATTCTTTTTGGGAGAATATGTTATGTGCTGTGTAACTCTGTGTTGACCATATATCTTAAAGCTGGATGGTTCGTCTTACTTTATTTATGGAAGCAACTGAGCTTCAACGTGCACTGATTTCAATTCTTTATGATTTAACGTTTAAAACCAGGGGTACAACTTGATTCTTACAGAGAAGGAAGAAGTTAATAAAGGCATTTGTTGAAATAAACATGGCACCTAATTTTCTGTTCGACCAATTTTATTAAATGGCAAAACTGCTTTACTGATTCAAGAGGACATTATGTAAATAACTCCAATACAAAACAATTAGACGTCATATTCCTTCTGTATCCGACAGAATCATGGAAATAAATTGATGAGTAATCAAGCATTTGATATCTTTGTTCAAGTTGAAGTATAAATCCACAGTCCTCGCTTATTATAAATAATTTAAAACTAACAGTTGAAGTAATGATTTTAAGAAATTACAGTGCAATTTTAATTTGTTAGCATCGGAAGAAGCCCAGATTTACAACAGTATACCGCAGGCAGTTTCTCTGGACACCTTAGACCCATAGCTTCTATGTCATAACACTCACAGATGGTTTCATTTTTGGCACTTTTAAAGAACGTTAACACGCTGTCAAAGAAAATTCTCAATTCAAAGCAAAATCTTTATGTATTGAATGGGAAAACAATGTCCAGGCGTGTAATGAACATTTATAAGTGGTTGGTGATCTTTAAAATGTCAAATCTGGGGTTAACCATCTCACCATGACTGTCTTTTATTGTTCTTTCCGGTGAATTGACACAGCAGGGCGACAAGAATTAAAACCTGAGATGAACTGTCTACTTTCAACCGTACCTCTGTAGACATTTACTAAAATAAGCATAAAAATCTATGAAATAGCAACAATTAAAAACTTTGAGACCCGCAACACAAACTAAAATCGCACAACTACCCAGCCTAATGGAAGAGGGATTCACGACATGCGGATCCGATGTGATTTGATCCTGCAGGCCAAACAAACACTTCAAATGCACACTGTAGTCGTTTCGGAGTGATGGATATAAGAGACAATATTAGTCTGAGTGTTCTGGTGTTCTTAATGTCCTAATTACAGCATTTGCATAAACACTAAACATTAAATTAATTCAACAATTCTTAATTAACTAGTCCTGTAGATTTCTTAATATTCAGTCCTATAATTTCATTGATTGATTTCAGATATTTGACAGCTACCTGGAAGTCAAGCAGATTACAAAAACAAACATTTCTACTTAAGGAACGAGAGAGCGTTTGGGAAAATGAAATTCACTTAATGAAAGTTATTCCCTTTAAATCATGTACATTCCAACCAAGGTAATACTGTAAAAACAAGGTTTGATTGACAAGCCTTCTCTTTACACATTTCTCTGGAATCAAAATAAATACAACACAAACTGAGGTCCCATATTGTTCTGAAGACCCATGAAGACATGAAGACTCGTCTGTGTCCCTATTAAGGACTACCTCAGTGTAACTTTCTTCTGCAGAACACAAAAGAAGCTTACACAAAACCACTCTTAATATTTCTTTTGTGTTCCACGGATGAAAGAGTTGCAGACACCGCTCTGTTTCTTGAATGTTTCTTGGCTCGACCAAGTTCAGTGGGATGACTACTATCGTTGAGGAACCGCACACTTCATCTTTCAACATTGTCAAAGCAACACAAATGTATTCACAGTCCTAATGTGAAAATTAAAATAACATTGATTTACATGAACAAACAAATCTCTTGATCCTCTGCATGAATCTTCGAGCACCATGGCAGTCCAAAAATCCAGCTGGTTCTCACAAGGGTCCTGTAATCACACACGTCTGCCTTTGAGAGGCAGTGGCGAGATATTATTGATGCTTCTTGGCCGTGCCGTTTTTCACTTGTTTCCTGAAATGAAAAAACAAGAGTCATGCCAGTAGATCACAGTACACGTGCGATATGCTCAAGGTCATTAAGATAAGGATGCTTTAATCACAGCTATATTGTAAACCATAAAAGTGAATGTTTATTCGCTTGTAGTAAAGATGTTTCTCCATGTGCTCTAAACCCATGATATTCACTACCAAACCAATCCTCTTCCCTTGAAATTCTGGAAGGTTTCCGTCCGAACCAAAGAAACCTGTTTCCACCTACCCATCTTCAGAGGTTTGATCAGCGGGGTCATCTCCTTCCTCGTATTCCCGGACATCATTCACACCCTTCATCTGTCCTGTCAGGACCTTCACCACAAACAGCACAATGAACTGCAAAAACAAACATAGAAAACATTAACATGCTGTATGAAAGAAAATACACATGAGATCTCTTTAGCATCATCGATGAGATTATGGAGATCAAATAGACAACTTATCCCATTCTCAGAAATGTCTTTATCAGCGTTTCTGGTGAGAAGTCAATCATTTCTGAACTCAGATTTGTCTAATCTATGTTCAAAAGTCACTATTATTGAAGATCACAATACAACCTTAAACGTTCCTTATCAAGTGTACTCAAATTTACATTGTTTCACCTCAATCAATTTGAATTCAATTCAACCATCATGTTCTTCATGAATTTGCATGATACTTAGAAATGAGAAGTACATCTAAGCAACATCTTCTATTTAAGAGATTCGATCTAAATCTGTGGTGTTGGTGGGTAAAGTTTCAGGCCTTTAACCCAGAGGTGTCCTTTCAAGATTAATGACGTGCAAAGTTACCAGAATCCATCAATTAGACACTGTAATAAATACTGTAAGATGCTCTAAAGCTATTTGATCAACAGTGTTTGAAGAGAATCTCTCCTCACCAGGAACCAGTAGATGTTCATGAGGAGGATGAGGAACAGCAGTGTGTTAAAGAAGAAGTAAAAGGGAATGCTGGGCACCGTCTGGATGCTGGTAACGCAGGACGCCCATAACACCTTTAGAGGAAACCAGTACAAACGAAAAGAAAACCTGCGGAATAAAATTAAAAATGAGCTCAGTATGAAAACCAACGGAAGGTTCTCAAACCTACAGACATGCGTGTGAACCTCACCAGGTGATGCCAAAGCTAACAACACCAATGTTAGACAGGACGTCATTGATAAAGTGCTCTTTCCCACCCCGGGTCTTGAAGTAGACGTTGACTTTGGTGAACTCCAACTGAACATCATTGATATCGTGAAGGAATAGCACCAAAATGCCGATGTTGTGATATCTGCGTAGAATACGTAAAAACCACTGTTATTTTTCAATAACTAAAACAGATCATAACACGTTTAACAAAACCAGACCTGAAAGCGTATGAGAAGGAGATGAGGGCCATAGTTATGAAGTGATGCACCACCATGACCAGTGAATCTTTCCTCCACGTGTCCATGTAGATGGTGGAGTATATGGAGTGACCGTAGAAGCTGCCCTGGATCAGATAGGCAATGGCAATGTCTGTCGGGACTTCCATCCCACTTCTCCAGTCTGAACACAGAAGGACAACTTGAGATGAACCACCAACAAAAGAACATTATCGACCCTGTGCTTTATGAAGTCTGTACTGTTTTCATTCACGAACACAGCGGCTCAGGACATATCTGGATGTCTCGACATTTGCAAACATCATTTTGCTATACAAAAAAATATTGAACCATGCTGCGTTTAAAAAACATACTACAAACACATTCGTTAAGCAAACCAAATGTTACTTTGCC
Organism: Triplophysa yarkandensis; assembly: GCA_033220385.1. Taxonomy (NCBI): domain Eukaryota; kingdom Metazoa; phylum Chordata; class Actinopteri; order Cypriniformes; family Nemacheilidae; genus Triplophysa; species Triplophysa yarkandensis. Next base: position 17,236,113 of record CM065671.1, on the reverse strand, counting down.
TAAGTTGCTTAAAAATGTTGTTGGTTATGAGAAGCATCATTTGTTTGCAGGTGTTTTTGCAGGTGTTTGCTTAACGTTTGTTATCTTGAGCAACAGTGATTAGACATCTTTCACTTTCACATTTTGAAGTCTGACAAGACTGATATATTTTTTTTTAACCCAGTTGTATAAGCTTTGAAACTTACTGTAAAACACAGAGGGAGGATTTTGAAGGAAGGAATAGTTCGTAAAGAACAGAAGATAAGTGGTGTATGACCATGACATGGTGTAAAAGACCAGCTTCCATGCGCTCTCCGGCATCTTGGAGACATCTTTGGGATGGAGGTGACACCATCGTCCAAAAGGCTGATACAAAAAGAAAAAAGAAGCATTAAAGACTTTCTGGTGACTGGTTGGCTTCACTTTCAGCTCGTGTCTCAGATGCTCTGCTCTCTTAAGATTGACATGTGTCTGTAACAGAAGATGCGATTAAACTCTCAATCATTTATCTCATCTCAGGTACCGCCTAAATCGCCACCTGATCTTCCTGGAGCAGATGAGGGGAACTGGAGCCGAAACTAAGCACAGCTATCCAGATTAAATATTTTTAGTTTAATTAGTTTGGATTCAAATTAAAATAACAGAATGTCACTTTTTGTTTGAAAACTGATTAAGCCTTGTGGTTTATGTTTACATCAGCATTATATCATGAAACAGGAATGATCTCTGATTGGCCGAATGGATGTCTAGCAAGAAATGGAAGCCTGTGCCAAGAGTGTGTGGGCGCATGCTCGTGTGTGTGTGTGTGTGTGTGTGTGTGTGTGTGTGTGTGTGCGTGTATAAGAAAGAGTGTGTGTTTTTGCAAGAATATTCTTGTGTAAGAGAAAGAGAGTGCGTGTTTGTGTTTGTGTGTGTGTCTAAGAGAGAGGATGCGTATGTATGCGTGTGTAAGAGGGGTCAGTCATGGGCTGGTCTAGCAGAAGGTTGCGGGTTCAGTTCCCAGGGCGAGCAGATAATGACTGAAGTGTTCTTCAAGACATCTTACCCCTGTTTACTGATAGATGTACACTGCATAATACTATAGTCACTTTGGATAAAAGCATCTTCCCAATGAAAAAATGTAATTGGAAATGTAAGACAAAAGCGAGTGAGTGTTTGTACATTTGTCTAACACAGACATGTGTATGTATGTATGTTTGTGTAAGAGAATGAGAATGTGGGTTTGTATGTGTTTTTAAGAGAGACAGGTGTTTACGTGCGTGTGTAAGAGAATGAGAATGTGGGTTTGTGTGTGTGTCTAAGAGAGACCATGTGTGTAAGAGAGTGTGTGTAAATTTGTGTGAATTAAAGAGATAGGTGTTTGTGTGCGTGTGTATGCTTGTGTAAGAGAAAGAGTGTGTGTGTCTAAGAGAGATGTATGTATATGTTTGCTTGTGTAAGAGAATGAAAATATGGGTTTGTGTGTGTGTCTAAGAGAGACAGGTGTGTGCATGTGTATGCTTGTGTTAGAGAAAAAGAGTGTGTGTGATTGTGTGTGTATTTAAGAAACAGGTGTGTGTGTGTGCGTGTGTATGCTTGTGTAAGAGAAAGAGAGTGTGTGTGTGTGTGTTTGTGTGTGTGTCTAAGAGACACATTGTGTGTGCGTGCGTGTTGTCAGAGAAAGAGAGTGTTGGTAATTGTATGTGTATTTAAGAGACAGGTGTGTGCGCGCATTTGTATGCTTGTGTAAGAGAAAGAGTGTGTGTGTTTGTGTGTGTGTCTAAGAGAGACATGTGTGTGTATGTATGCGTGTGTAAGAGAAAGAGAATGTGGGTTTGTATGCGTTTCTAAGAGAGACAGGTGTTTACGTGCATGTGAAAGAGAATGAGAATGTGTGTTTGTGTGTGTGTGTAAGAGAGACAGGGTTGTGTGTGCGTGTAAGAGAATGAGAGTGTGTTTTTGTGTCTAAGAGAGACAGGTGTGTGCGTGCTTGTGTAAGAGAATGAGAGTGTGTTTTTGTGTCTAAGAGAGACAGGTGTGTGCGTGCTTGTGTAAGAGAATGAGAGTGTGTGTTTCTGTCTAAGAGAGACAGGTGTGTGCGTGTAAGAGAATGAGAGTGTGTTTTTGTGTCTAAGAGAGACAGGTGTGTGCGTGCTTGTGTAAGAGAATGAGAGTGTGTGTTTCTGTCTAAGAGAGACAGGTGTGTGCATGCTTGTGTAAGAGAATGAGAGTGTGTGTTTGTGTCCAAGAGGGATAGGTGTGTATATGTGTATGTGTTTGTGTGTGCGCCTGTGCGTGTGTAAGAGAAAGAGAGTGTGTATTTGTGTGTGTGTCTAAGAGAGACAGGTGTGTTTGTGCGTGTGTGATATAAAGAGAGTGTGTATTTGTTCGTGTCTAAGAGAGACGTGTGTTTGTGTCTAAGAGAGACAGATGTGTGCGTGCGTGCCTTCGTGCGTGTGTAAGAGAGAGAGTGTGTATGTGTCTAAGAGAGACAGATGTGTGCGTGCGTGCCTTCGTGTGTGTGTAAGAGAGAGTGTGTGTGTCATAGAGAGACAGACGTGTGCGTGCGTGGCTGCGTGTGTGTGTAAGAGAGAGTGTGTGTGTCATAGAGAGACAGACGTGTGCGTGCGTGGCTGCGTGCGTGTGTAAGAGAGCGAGTGTGTGTGTGCTTTTAAAAGAGAGAGAAAGAGTGTGTGCGTATGAGTGTGTAATGACACAATTGGAGCTCATGTGCTCTGTGAGTCAGACAGAATTTATGTATCTCGTCTTCATCGAGTCATCGTCTCTGACCGACACTGCGTATTGCAGCAGATGAACACCAGGCCTAAGCACCCGACATGAACCCGAAACACATTTTGTCCCAGAACCCAGTCAACCTTCCTGCTTTACATGTGGTTCCCTTGGCAACCACTCAAGGATTTCAGGTGCTCTTGCAAAATCAACACAAGGCAAACAACACAAAAGGAGACAATATGCAAAAGAACCGCCTCATCTCCCACGCAAACACCTTTCCAGTACACTCATGTCCAGAAGGCTTTTTCTCTGACCTTCACTTGGTTCTTTGTGTTCTAAATCTAATCTAAATCTGATCATTCATATTATGAGAAACAGACGGCAACATTTACAACTCTCAAACAATCTGTTGCCAAAAGACAGACAGACACAACTTCCCACACATGTCAACAATGTGAATCGTTTCCGTTGTGAAAAACAAACAAGGTTTTCTAGGAAACTATGCGTCACGTGATGAAGATGATAGGTGGACAGGGAGGAAGAAGGATGTTTGAAGATGTCTGCTGATATTAGCACGCAATGTCCACTCATGAGGGGAATGTCTTTCCCCAGTCGATTCAGGTATCTGGATACACCCAGATGCCTCATTAGCTGTGTCTATGGGTTACTATTTGCAAGTTCTCTGCCAGATTAGAACAATCAGAGCAACACAATTCTGCATCTTGGGAAAATGACTGCAACCAAAATATTGACCTTTCCAAGTTGGCTTACGTGCTGATGTGTCTCGAGGGATCAATGTATCTGTATATAGCTGTCGATTTGACTTTTATAGTCTATACATGTTCAACAAGAAGTCATGTATTTGGTATTTAATATCTAGGCCTGATGTGCGCCTGTTGAACTCCACAGATAATGTCTTGACGTTGTCTTATCCAAACTGAAGATAAATTCCCTTGGTACGGCGACTTACAGGACGTGTGAACGCGTGTCCAATGTTTTTATCTGATACGCCGACGTCTGTCAATACAAAAACATTGCAAACAAACAGGGTTCAAAGGTACATTTCTGCAGAAACCGCATCATGTGATGTTACAAACGGCGGACCTTCAGAAACCCAAAGTCCAACGTGTAGGTGAAGTTGTTTGCCAGACCTTTGTGTTGTAAGGCTGATTCGGATTAGCAGAAAAGACAAATAAAACAAATGTGAAATTATTTTGAAATAAAATATTTTTGCATAACGCTTAACAAGAACTAAGTGGTCTCTGAATTGGTCTAGAACAAGATACTATCTCCTGTGGTTTGCAGCTCAAATATTTTGATTTTTCTCCACACACATCATGGGAACCTTTACTGTGGCACAATGGAATGAGTGAAAGGTGATTTTAAAAATGAATGAGCTTTACTATCGCTGAGAGCTGATTTCATGCATTGTTAATGAGGTTTCAAAAACAGGCCCAGATATCGGGTGGAGTATCGCCCTCTTGTCTTTGAGTATGGGACACAGTCCACATGACAATCTGAAAAGTGCAGAGCGTGTTAGAAATTATCTCACAAGACAATGTTGTGTTGTAATTCAAAGTGTGTTCATCCGAATTGTTGAACACGGATCAAACCGGCTCATTTCACGAAATCTCACAAATGTCTCCATTAAAGTTTTGGAAGAGATTTCAACGACAGCCTTATTGAAGGTCTCAATACGAACTCATGAAACATTCTCATTGAATTGATCCAAATACAGATTATTTGACATCTACAGAGTCTTACTGGCTTGAAGTCTCATTTGATTGTGTTTTATTATTACCTAATAGCTGATTTTTAATAGCAACACAACGTAACACTAAATCCAATCCTCTATACAAGAGCAACATCTGAGCGAAAACCTTCTCCTCTTGGACGATGACAAAGATATCATCAACCAAGAACTCTGTGTAACTCAGCACTGTTGCATTGATAAGGGACTAGCGGTTTTTCAACACACCGTTGTGAAACTACAGCCTTGCAGCTTGCTCTCTATGCTTTCTATGACTCAAAAGTATTGCGGCAAAACAAGCTCTCCACAAAACGCATGTTTCCATGCAAACATCACGCCAGCTTCCTGGGTTTCTCAACATGCTGAGAGACTAAACCGCAGAATGGTCCGCCCCGGTTACAGCCTGGATGTGAGGCCCCATGAATCATTGAACATTTGGGTGGCAATACGGTTTAATGTGCTGAGCTGGCGAGGATGAGGCCTGAGCTGTCATGGCACACGTTGAGTGCATGTTTCAGCTCAAACAGGAAGTGAAACCTCTGAAGCAGCGAGGCTGAAAGAACAACCAAAATTAGACATCAAAGCTGTGCCGAGCACTCGGCAATTAAGTAAATGTTCCGGGATATCATGATAGTTAAAGTGACCTGAAATATTTGCTTGCAAAGGGAACACACATTGTATGTAAAGTTATGCAAAAGGTAAAAACGTATGCAAAGTGGCTGCACACATTGCAACTTCGCAGGCGATGCCCGCGTGCGTGTCGTGTGCCCGTTTCTATGAACTAAAACCAGAGACATCCAGGCCCTGCAATGCAAAACAAAGACCACAAATATAAACTTTTCCATCCATGAAAGCGATGGAAACTGGCCAGCGTTCGAAATGTTTTTGAAGACACGGTCACGGGTTTGAATAAAACCAAAGACTCACAATCTCCTAAATAAGCCGTAACCATCTTGTCCATGACACGCTTGTTTATTAGAAAGTTGTATTGTATGACTGTCAGTCAATTTCAGTGCTTGGACGGCAAGGTCTGCGCTGTACGTACCTGAAAGACGAAGATGGTCAGTCCCTTTCGCATCTGTGTCCACATGACCATGCACAGGAAGAACAAGAAGATCTCCTTGCACGTGATGTAGGCATGATCCCTCAGGGTTCTGATGGACATCTCCAGACCGCAATCCTTGCAGTCTCTGAAGGCACCGGACATGACCGAATAGGCTCTGGTGACCAGCTCCACATAGCCTGGCATGATCTCCATCTCGGCGTTGAAGGATCCATCACCCATGTTGGTGGTGGGCATTACGCTCACGCTATTAAACTAACGATAAAAGCCACTCAAGGGCTTTAAATGTGGTCGGAATACAACGGTCAGATATGGCGAGCAGCAAGAGACAACCTTGGACACCTTAAGCCGATTACAGGCCTTCAAGTATCCCGTCTATCATAAAACTGATAAAGAAGTATTTAGACAAATT